>NIUQ01004800.1:0-12586 GCA_002796945.1 Plectus sambesii
TTTGTCTCTGCTCAAATACCTCGCCATGATCTATGAAGCGGAACGGGCATGGGAACCGGGCCTTACACAAATTTCTACCTTCCACTCGGAAGAAAGTGAAGACTGGATTGCACTGAAAGAAGTTCTCATACCGAATACTGAGCGCTATAACATCACGCTCGAGCAACTGAAAAGCGTATTCAGTGAAAAATTGTGCTCCTTGCCAGAGGGTCACCACTCAAATCAACTTTTTAACCTAGCCTACGGAATCAGTGATGAGTGGGAATGTATCGCAAGGAGAAAGATTTCGTTTATGGGCACGGATACAATTTGCTTTCGTCTGATCGGATACAAGAAATATTTGCAACAATTGGGTACGACAGAAGCCATTACGTTGCTTCCGTACAATGACGGCAAGGATCAGAAATGGTGCCAAGAATATACAGTCGACGTCGGTAGTGAAAGCAGAAGTACACCGCGACGAGCGACGACGCGAAATGAAACATATGCTTATTATTACGATCGTTTTACTGGAAGAGAAAGAGTTGAAATAGATATTGGCGTTAAGGCGCTTTATCGAAAGCTGCCGAATGTGAAAGGCGAAATCCAATGCTCATCCGATACTAACCGAGAAGAGTGTGAAAACAAGTGTCTCAGAGGATGGATCAGGGCGAATTGTCACTGTTCGCCACTCACATTCAATTTGACAGGTAAGAGTGCATTTGTCGAGGGGGAAGAAAATATTAGTATTTTCGAGTTGCTAGCTCAGATATAAGCCACTAGCTGAGGTTGCTAAAATATTAACCGAGATATAAGCAACCTAAAACGTTCTTCGATGGTGGGACACTGGTACACTATTTTGTAGCTCTGCCCTTTAGTCAATTAATTTCATATTCTATAGCAATATCGCGCTTTGTGACAAAACATAACCGTTTTAGCAGATACGTCTAGTTATCGCAATTGCACAGTGGATGATTACTCAATCTGTCTGAAAAAGTACGCGGAGAATGAAACTTTTTTGTGCATAAACAAATGTTTGGCTCTATGCGAGCAATGGCACTACGATTATGATACTCAAGCATCTCCCTATACAAGTTCTAATTTTCTAAAAATAAACCCTTATATTTTTGATTATATCATGATCGAACAAGTGTTCACATGGCCCAGTTTCGAAGAGTTCGTTGGAGCGCTGGGGGGCGCCCTTGGAATCTGGCTGGGACTCGATTTTGTGATCATCATTGAACTCATTGTCAAGCTAGTAACGAAGTTAATCAAGAAGATTTTGCTGAAAAATATTGACAATTCTGAACAAGGCGTGTATAGGAAAAGCGTCAACATCAAGCACAGAGAAGAAAACATTGAAAGTGGAATATCATCGTCAAATGGAATGGCAAATTGTGTAGTTGGAAACCAAAAAAAGAACAAAGAAACTGAAAATGAGATTGATGGGACAAGCATTCGCCAAATAAGTGAAAGCGAAAAGCAAAGAACATCAGGGAAGAAAAGAGCGAGTAACGCTGTGAAAGAAAAGTATGTGCAGCTGATAAGGAAACGCTCAAGTAATATCAGAGTCGACAGCGTGATATTAAATGATAAAATGAAGAATATTGATTCAAATAACGGGCGTCTACGGAATCAAAAAGTGAATATAACCAACAATGCTGATGCAATTCAAGATGGGTCTACTGCACATGCCAACAATTTCAATACTCGAAGTTGGTTCCTTCAGAAAGTGCTCCTCTTATTCTTAAATGGCGATGCTCATACAAACAAACCAGCCATCTTTCTCCGACTTTTTGTAAATCTGTTTTGGGCAGCAATTTACTTAGTTGGTAGCGTATTCACAACTTTATGGTGCGTTGACCTAATCAACATGTACTTGGCAGACGAAGCGGTTTATTTTCCTTCGCTTATCATAAATCGATCAGTTTCATTGCCGCCGCCATCGCTATGTATTCCCTTTTATTTTGATAGACTATTTAGAAATACTCATAGCAACAATTCTCATTCATTAGTGGATTACTTCGGTCAATCAGACATTAACAGAGCATCGTTTATTCAAGTTTCCGGTGGAGAACCTTGGCCGGAACCACTTGTGTCCGTTGGACTATTTTATTTCAGTATTCTTGCCATTTCTGAAACTGATCACGACAATGTCAACTTTTTTTCGAAGTATGAGAGGAAACTTAACTTATCAACTGGTAAGTTGCTAACAATGTGAAGCAAAATGTTCACAAAATGTTGAAATTTTAATTCAGAATAGAGTACACTTGCACACTTTTATATTAAACTATCAAACAATGTACTGCACAATTATCAGAGCGACAATGAGGCTAGCTTCGAATTACCAAGGCCATTTGCATTTATTGCAATGTGAGATGCGCATTCTGCTAAAGAGACTATGGGCGGGTTTCATATCACGTACTTTAGCTAAAGTCGTACTTAAGGCCTATCCTTTATCATTACGCTAAGTACGACTTAAGCTAAAGTATGCGATTTGAAACCGGCCTTATAATTAACTTTATATAACTAATGGGGAGGAAGTTGAAGGAAGGGAAACGGCAGTCACTAATTTAAAATAACTTGGATCTTGTATCGGTCAGGCTTTAGATGATCTAGTTGATTCAAATGAAGCAGGACCATCTCAAGGCGCGAATGATAATCTTGATAAATTGCAAGTGATAGAATCATTCAGTTTACGATAATAGCTGCCCAAAAAACCCAAAGAATGCTCATAGCACACGTGAATTTGGCGCATCACGGATGGAGCCCATTAATATCAGCAATCTTGATGGAAAGGACCGTTAAAATTCAATCGCTTATAATTGACCTAAAAATTTGGCGTTCACAGTAAAATAAAAAATTTAATGTGAGAATATCAACGGTTGATTTGGCAATGACAAAAAAGAGCAAAAAAATGAGTACGTGCCGTAATCAATCTGATCTTTCCTATTAAATCGGAATGTAATCATGTCGCAACAGCTTTTGTAATGGCATGTGGCGACTGTCGATATCGGTACCTAGCCTACACCTTTTTTCACCTTCAGCAACTCACACATTCTAAAAAGACGGCTTCTAACCTGGTTGTAATGCGAAAAGCTTCGCTTGTTAGTTATGGATTAGGCTTAATGTAACCACTTCAGTTTTTGCTGCGATTTTGAAGAATGCGCATAGTTCAGAATAGTCCTGCTGGATATGATATGATATCATAAATGCACCATGGTATGAAACCAAACGAGAAACTGACTATCACTATCATTTCATTACAGTGAAACCCGGATAAGTGCACATCGACCCGGCAAGAAAATGTGTGCACTTATCCGGGTTGTGCAGTTATCCAGGTTTGGCCTAAGTGCAGAGTTTCTGACCCGATTTTAGCTCAAATCGTTGAAATAAGCATATTTTATTAGTTATATAGCATTTCCACGTAATAAGGACAATTTCCAAAGCAAAGAGAACATTTTCCACATCAAAAAAGACATTTTTCATATAAATGTGACTTGAAAAATGTCCATATTCACATGAGAAGCGTCCTTATTAAAGCGGAAATGGTATACGAAAAATTTCTTGCCGCTATACACAGCTCCAAGCCATACAAGACAGGAAGGCGTTTTGATTAACATAGGCATTATTTTGATGCACTATACATACTATACTATCACATGCGCATATTTTTGTGTGACATTTCGGTGGAGTCACGCCCTTGTGCACTTATGGTACGATTGCATACAAAAGTTGCACACGGGGCTTGCAGAACATGTGCACATATCCGGGTGGTGCACTTGTCCGGTGTGCACTTATCCGGGTTCAGATCATGTGCAAAACATAGTACAAAAGTTTGGGGCATGGAGAATGTGTGCACTTATCCGGGTTTCACTGTAATTTGTATTTTGCATGACACATCATCAGGCAAAATGCTTTAAAATATGACAGAATAACATATCTTAGTTTAGTCAATGGTATGATATCATTTACCCTTACTACACAGGATATTTTAGGTGGAGACACCCTATTAAGTGATGACATTGACAAATCAATAAATGACATACTTCTGCCAAAGCTTGTTGAATGGAACGTAACAGCGAACGAACTGCGACAAAAACTGGGAGCTGAATTAGCTCGCATGATTGAACTGAAGATCACATTCACGAATAATAATGGGACGACTGATTTCGTCAAAGAGGCTTCTTTTTATACGGCAGCTATAACCGATAATTTATTTTGCTATGGTCTCTCTTATGTGGTCAATTTTACTGATCAAGAGGATGTGCTAGAGTTTTCGACAAACAGATCATCTTATCCGCAAGTTATTTCTCTCTATGAAAATCATGTAATTTTCTCGGATTATTTATTAGAACCACGAAACGCGCAGTTCGAAATTATAAATGGTTATGTATCCGTTTATAATTCCGAATTATTTCAATCTCTTTATGGAATAGTAACTAGAATAGTAATTAGTGGTCTGCGCCTTTACACAAGTCGGCCCACGGCGAACGGTGTGAAATATTGCTCGCTGACTACAACCGGAGTGCATTGCCGCACTCAATGCCGCATCAACCTTATAGAAAAACTATGTAACTGCTCGCCAACGTATTGGGCTACGATGATTCAGCCAACTTCTGGTTTAGACGAATGCACGTTTGATCGTTATATGGCATGCCTGAATTTTCATGCAAGCGACGATTTCGCCTGCAAAAATTCCTGTTTACCATTTTGCACAGCAAGATATTTTCATGGCGACCAGATTAGGCACGATTATTCTCAAGAATACAATTATACTGCTGTAGTCAGATTCAGCGTAAAAGACGGCATTTACGCGTCGATTGAAGAAAAACCGATATTCACGTTCAGCGATTTGTTGATCAAGGTCTGACAGGACACCTAACTGCGCCATAAAATCAAAGAAATTTGAAGATGTATAGTAGGAACCGATATAAAACTGCAAAACATTTAACTAAACGGTACTAGCGACCAATTTTTATCGCTTAGAAATGTCTAGTTCAAAAGTACTTAAAAATTTTTCTAATTTTTTTATTTCGTCGCCATTATACGTAAGTCGAAGTGAGAAGTGTTTAATTGTTTTTAGCTAAACTTTGGTAATCTTTCTTTGGCACAGTTAGGTGTATCATACGTTATTAAGCTCGGAGGAACGCTTGGAATTTTACTTGGTTTTAATATCTTCAGCTTTTACCAAGTTTTAATGACAACAGCGACATTGTGCTTTGCCTTCATCTTAGAGAGAATGAGATTTGCGCAGAGTTCTATAGTGCTGAAAAGCCTGGACAAAATAAAACAATCAGGAATTGTGCACCTGATTTCTGAACTATATCGACAATTACGTATAATGAACATTTGCACCGTGAAGAAAAATATTAAAACCAAAGGAATTGGGAAAAATAGTCTACTGGCAGTTGGCTACATGATTGGTCTTTACGCAACGGTGAGAATGAGCAATGATCTCTTTTGCTCGTTCAAAATTGGCGAACCTAAATATGTTGTCGATCTCATGATGAATGCTACAATCACATTGCCGTCTTCGACAATATGCATACCAGTGAACACCGTTCAATATCTGTTTGGAACAGAAACCAGCCATTTTACGAATCGGACAAATTTGACAAGGAATCTTTATTTTAATTCATTTTATGACAAAGAAGAATTTTTTAATGAACGTTGGCCCGCATGGCTAATTCATTGGACATATGAATACTTGATCATTTATGATACCGTCGAAAGGCATGGCAACCAGAAGATTATTTCTGCTCTGTTCCCTGACAACGATAGTTACGCATCAGACGAATCAAGAAATACAATATCCAATCACAGTTTTACATCTGTGATGGAACTAGATGAACTGATTGATCGCTTTAATATAACTATTCATGAATTAAAGCAAAATCTGGGGCAGAAAATTAGAGATATTTATAAAACAACAGCCGTATTTGTGAAAGAAGTCGGCGGAGCTTGGAATCGAACTGTTCTGAATATAACTGAAACGACATTCATCGGTAAGGAAAAGATCTGTTACAAGCTGCCCCTGGACACAGTGAGGTTCAGCTCAAAATCAGATTACATATTCATTTTGATTGATAGAAGATCGCTGCCAGATTCGCAGAATTCTATCGACAAAAAATCCATAACTATTGATTTCACTGGGCGGGAAGTGAGTAAAGAGAATTATGAGCACTATTCTATGTTAGGATCGGTTTCTTCTCTTCCCTTTGGTGAACCTGCCCTCGTAAAGCTGGACATTTCCGAGATATACGAAGCAAAACCAGTGAGTTCCGGTGTACGGCATTGCTCCGAGAGCAAATTTCTGGACAGATGCCTAGACGAATGCCAACAGAAGAAAATTGAGCGCGTTTGCAAATGCTCACCTGCCACACGGTCGAGTTATTCCTTGAGTAGTAATTTAACTCGGTGTCGTTTAATTGACTATAAAAGGTGCGCCAAACATTTGATTAACAGCGACGCGAACGTCTGTGAATCGAACTGCGTTCCTCAATGTAAACGCATCAGTTTTAAAGATAAACCAAACGACGACGAAAGATGGATCAAAAATGAAGTGACTAATATATCTCTCACATTAAAATCATTTGAATATCTCAGTATTAAAGAGGTAAACAAATACACGATGACCGACTTTATGAACGAATTTGGTGGTATCCTTGGTTTATGGATTGGACTTGATATTCTTGCATTCGTAGACCTATTTTACTGGTTCGTCTGCAAGAGTTGCCACATTTTCCGACAGTTTCTCTAATTGAATATTTTCTGATACAGAAGCTATGTTTGATACTGAAACATTAAATAATTACTTCAATTCCATGCGCAATACGTTCATTTTCAATGAGCAAAAGTATTTTCGAATGAAACTTATTCTTGGTGATAGTAACGCCCATTTACTTCTGGTGAATCATGTATTTCGTTTGAGTACAGGAGTAATTTTCTATGTCGTGTACTTATTTCTCACTGGCACATACCGTGCTATTTTATAAGTACATAGAGTGGTAAAGAGTATTTTAGCGTGTTCTAAAGAGGCTCTCAGTGTGTCATTAATTGTGTGTCAATAAATTCTCACTGAAAGGATCAACATTAATAACGAACAATCTTTAGCATTGGACAATTAATTTTGAAAGAATTACTGCATCACATTCTCCAAAAATTTCAATCATTATTCTTATTATCTCCCTGTGTCAGAAAATGTTAACCAGAAGCAACAAAAACTTTGTCCGAGGCGAGATTCGAACTCGCGCATGGTTACCCATACCAGAACACTCATCCGCGCTGTACACGCGCGAAGCTATTCGCTTGAGTCTGGCGCCTTAGACCACTCGGCCACCCGGACATCTGACACATTGTCCGAAGTTTCGACCTATGACAACAGTAAACAGCCTAGTTCCCTTGATGTACTTGATGAAATCTTGTCTGTGGGAGCACGAGAAAAACTATCTTTAATATCACGATTTCTTTTCCGATTTTTCCCCGAAATATCCGATTTTCCTTCACGAAATTAAAGAAACTATATAATATAACCGCATACATGCCTCATTGGGGAGTTATCGAAATATTTTGTAAATATCTCAAAACATTTACCGAAAACGTTCGTCGACGATCGATCCCTAAGGTCAGATTACGTATTACCAAAAGAATCTGTTACGTAAACAAAGTACAACTGCTTCACCAACGAATAAAACCAAGTACAAACTCACAGTTAAAAAAACAAGTAAGAAAAACTGAAACAATGCAAAGTTTAGGACGAGTGTTCTCTCTGTTTCTTTTCATTATCCACTCACAACGCTACAATTGTTGCATCTGAACAATATTAAAGAAGGACAACCGTCATGCCTCAATCTGGGACGCATACTGTATATTTTTTAAGAGCGTAAGGCAGTTTCACTGCGAATAATCAATTCATATTGTAATTGACTTATCGATAAGCAGCCTTATCATACATAACTAATAATAAGAAAATAATTTTTTGTATATTTACTGATCGGGACGACTGGAACTCCTCAATAAAGGCCAAATTGGAAGTTGAGATATTTTTTGACAATAGACCACCGCGCCACCCTGTATTTCACCGCCCACTTCTTTCGCTATGTTTGACAATAAGGCGGCGCTGACGACGCCAATATTTTGCTTTCCGTTGCCGTAATAGGCACGTTACCGTTGGCCAATCTCGCTTTTCCCTTTATCTCTTTGTTGACGAGAGCGTACAATAAAGGTCGATAGCGATGAAAGAAGCTGTTTACTTTTGGATACTAGTTCAACTACTTGAATAAGTTCCTTTACTGGTTCTGGCGGTCTCAGTACACAACGTCTGCGATGACAATGAGCTGTGACGCCCTCGTTTATCCGACGGTCGCTCAATCCAGACGCCTTATTATTCATCGGAAAATAGCATTTTCTCAGTCGAGGAAAGAACAGTAGCCACTCTTTAAGTTGAAATTACGGCAAAACAAAGATGTTATTCTCGCTGATCAAACTCATCGCTCTATTGTTCATGCCTTTTAGCCGATCGCAGACGATTATATCGCCGATACAGAGTAAGAGCTGGTCACACAAATAAGCATTTAAATTTTGCGCTAACGAAAGAGAATCTCTATTTTAGCCCTTTGGCCCGGCGGTGTCATTCCGTTCGACATTGATCCCGTGATACGATCCGACCCCTCGCGCTATTACGCGGTCGACAATGCGCTGCTCGAGTTGCAGAGGAGAACGTGTCTGCGCTTCCAGCGACATACCACCGAAATGGACTATGTCTACTTCACTGACGCAGGCGTCGAGCCGTACGTTCTCATTCATGTTTTCTAACTACATCTTGTTTTCATTTTTCTAAAAAAGGACCCTAAAATATTTTTTCTTTCTAGTTTTACAGTTTTATCCTAAGAACAGACTAAAGATGTTGATGAGATTTTGGATGAGCGAAGATCACCTACGTTTCCGCTACCATATCGCCTGTCTTTCGAGAAAGAAACTCGGTAAATTAAATTCAGCAGTAAATACTCTAATCGTTGATATGTTTGTTGATGAATCAAAAGATTACCAGCACCGAGAATGAGTAAATTTGTGCAAATGTATAGCTATCGTAAGCGTGGCATACCAATAACCATTTGACTGGCTGTTTTGTAAATGGATTTGAACGTCTTCAGCTGCTGGAACTTCCAGAGGAAGATCGGCGGTCGGCAGAATGTGAACATCGGGGTGCGCTGCGTGCCGCAACTGAATCCAAATTCGCCGACGCCGCCGGCGCGAATGTTCAGCGACTGCGACTTCCAGATAATCAACCAAATGTATTCGTGCACTGGTTTCCCCACCACCAACATTCCCAACTGTAACTCAGTCACCGTCGCCCCGGGCAGCATTTGTGGCTCTGCCTGCAACTACGGAGGTTCCTCTTTGCTCTAATATTATCTTCTCAAAGCGGTCAATTTTTTAATTGCACAACTGCAGTAGTTTCATTAATTAACCTTCTACGGGTCTGTTTCATCAAGCTGTTTCAATAATAGCTGCTGTGACAAACCCATGGTGAGGTGAACATGAAGAATTTTCCCGCTCATGTCAAAGTTGACTAATGGTTCACACTTTCCTCAATCGTGGCTATATCAGTTGTCATCATGGTGACTTTAAAAAAAATATCCTAAACTGATCCTTCGGCTGACCGCTTGAATTGCTTTAGGGGCGCTTACACCTCTGTATCGAATGTACAATTCCCAGTTCACCTTGAATGATCACTTCTACACTACTTCGCTGCAAGAGAGAAATACCTTCACGACTCGCGGTTTCAATTCAGAAGGTAAAACATTCCTGCATCATATTTGACTTGAACTCTGAATGAGACAGCGGTTTAGGAACGGCCGGTTACATGGCATCGACGGGCATCGACCAGTCATGCACTTGTCTGCTACCGCTGTACCGACTGTACAACTCTCTCGTTAGTAAGTTGAAGTTAGAGCGCAATATTGAATAACGCGCTGATTGCAGCCAATCACTTTTACACTACGAAACAGACCGAGATGCAAACCGCCCAGTCCACGCTAGGCTACACGTACGAGAAAATTGAAGGGTACTGTACGAAGGAGCCTGCTTGCGGCGCCTACGTTCCGCTCTACCGCTTCTACAGTCCGTTTAATAGCGGTAAGTACAATCCCGCCCCAAATGCTGCGGAAATGGCGCGTACTCTCCTTTCTGTTCGCGAAATAAACATGGGCAAATCATCTTTGCTAAACGATGCATGATTATCAAGAGACGGTTGTGCTGCTCGCAACCAGATGAATTTACAGCGCGTAGGGTACTATTCCATAACTCGATTGCAACTGCAGAATGGTAAGCGCACTGATTGGTCAAATAACTGAAAATAACTGAAAACTGATCAATCGAAGCTATTCCAATCCCTCATATTCACAATTCTGCAGTTAGGGCAACTTTGTATAAATAGGTCCCCAGCTTTTGCAATATTCGATCCGCTTGTTAACGCAGACGGCGATTGATAGCACCCTATATCGACTTGGCACACGCCCATTTGGACGCTCGAGGGCAGTTTAATCGATGGCACGCCTACCCATGTCATCACCAGCTTTTATTCGCGACGAGAATGGACAGCCCGCGCAGTCTTTTCCGCACGACTTTTGGATGGCACCATACGGCTGTCGACGTTTCAAATAATTCTATTCAGACCATCTTTATACTACCGACGGAGTCGAGGCGACGATGTATCGTAGTCAACTGCTCGGCTACACTGACGAAGGAATCGAGTGCTACCTTTGGCAGTATCAGACACCAGCGCTTGGATGCTCTCAGTGATTGAAAAGGTGTTGATCGTTTGCGATGCACCAAAGACAACAAAGAATCACATTGATACTCCATTTGATTATGCTTCAATAAAACGCGAAATATAATGAGAAACAGCCGTGAGATTCAGAGAATTTTTCGCAAATTTGGCGGCGCAATCACAATAATAATATAGTCAAAATTTCTTCGTCAGTAACAACTCGGCAAAGTAGCGCCGTAATATGCATAGTATACGGGTACGAAGTTCGTATCGCCGTTGGACCAATGCTACTATGTTACGGCTGACCGGCATAATTCAGTCAAAATAGGTATGGGCGCAGTAGACTGAATTTATATCATATTTTTTGAGCATTTATAGCAAAAAAATATATTATAAATATATTTAGAAAGCTATCGCTCTAATTTGATGTTCTCGCAACTAGTGTCTCGTTCAACAAAGAACGCCTATTGCGTTTCGCGCGCTCAACTTTTCATTGCGAAACCAAGCCTTCATTTTAAGTTACTGACGAAGACATTTCGATTATAGTGCTGCAGTATTAACGCATTCCAAATTTTTGACGTAATTGAGAGATATAGCTGAGATCACAACCAAGGCAAAATCGAGACTAGAAACTCACAAAACATTCGATAGAATCGTTGAGATGACGTCGTGGTCAAAATCGTGCAAAAAGAATTTGAAAGAAAAAAGAAATCCGTCCTTGTCGAGCATGACAACGTTGCGAGATCGCGGCCACAATAAGAGTACAGGCCACCGGGTAGGAGTGGCCGAGGCGCCTCTTCGTCTTCTCCACCAACTATACCTGATCGCCATGTTGATCGGCATACTTTTTTACTATTTTCTCCTCCTTCAGTTTGACCACTTGCATAAAGTTGTTGACCATGATGGTTATGGGTAGAGCGAGTACCATTACACCGCAGACAATCGCCCCACTGCCTACTAATTTTCCAGCTGAAATTGCTTTGTGATGAGCTGTGTTAAACAGCATTGTGTATTTTTTTAGAAGTATGTGCAAATATTGGCCGGACAGAATAATACTACCAACTTGTCGGTCTGGGAACAGTAGAGAATTCCTTCACTAGATAACATTTTATTTAAGCACTGAAATCTGAGAAGAGCTGGCTGCATTGCATACCTTTAATAAGCTGTCATATACGACTGAAATATGACACTCAGTCAACTTATCTCAGATTTCAATGACTGAGCTTTAGTAAAATAGGGCTTACGGCTTACGTCAGTATACTGCCCTTAGAGCCAAGTCTAGGAGAAAGGATTACAGTTATAGGCAGGCTCTTCCTTTTGAAGCCGAAACGTCACTAAATTTCATGATCACTGAATGTGTGTATCACATTACTCTCACTAATTTTCTGCGCGTAAAAAGCGACTATGATTATAGATGCAAATTTTCTATTAGTAAGTAACAATCTCGAGATAGGATGAGACAAGCGACTCTAAAATTCAACAGCGTAGTACAGTAGAATATTTTCACACGCCTAACGCAAAACCTGTTATATGATTAGAAATGGGATTGATATAACAAGGAGGGAGATTGTTCTTCAATTGTAAGACCTTTTCCCGATAAAGAGCTGCGCGTATAAGCCAGTTCTATTTAACTAAGACTAATTTTCAATTCAAAGAGGTCATAAACATATTGATCTTATTTGAAAAACGTTCTCTTTGAGCTGTAAAGCGTATTTCTATAGGTGGAAATGATTTAATAATCAAAACCGTGCATATCGTACCTACTGTAACCGGCACGACATCGCCGTAGCCGACAGTGGTCATAGTGACGATGCACCACCAAGAGGCGGCGGG
>NIUQ01004801.1:0-12583 GCA_002796945.1 Plectus sambesii
GACATTCGTGGTGTAATGTTTCTCATGGTCACTGGGCGGTTCTCAACGATGACATCGCGCACGGCGTCGATAAAAAAGTTATTTATATACATTATACAAAAGCGCCACCTTCTATTCCTATTCAAGCTAAGACCTTTTCAGCCACCCCTTTGTTTTTTCACTCGAACCTAGCTTATTCGATTTGCCAATTCCATGTATTCATTTTGCCGTTAACACTAAGTTGCGACGATGATAATGAGATAAGGGATGAAAATTCCATCTGGCGGTCTCAGATCTTTGGCGATCACTCTATTTTTTCATCTCACTGAAGTTCAAAAAGCTATCAAGTCGTTGATTTGCGACTTGAACGCGGAAATATGTTGGCCAGTCATGAGGGAGCAATTCGAGAGCATGAGAACGATTTTGCGTCATCGGTGGGGGTGGTTGATTCGATTTTCTTTCGGCATACACACGCATACGAACATACACGTACGCACAACATTTGCATCATATATCTGCATACATTAGCGGCTGGAAGCAGTCGAGCAATACAGCGCATCCTTCCTTAAAGCAATCATGTTCGTAAGAGGAGCCGTTGATGAAGTTGAGTGCCGCTCTTGAGCGGCGACCGCAATTGGCAACATTATTGCGTTTTTGCTCCGCTGTCGCGTTCGATTTAGTGGAAGTCGGCGCAGCGCACGCCTGTTGGAGTCCCAAGACGGAAGCGTGTCGGGCTGGTCGAGTCGCTTTATGCTACGCGAGTCAGTGGTGCTATCCCATTGCTTTTCAAGTGGCGATTAAAGCGGCGTGATGACCGGACCGGAGTCGCCGTCGCGGCGTTCATTACTCCAAGCCGTGAGAGCGCGTGTGCCACAATTGGCGCATGTTGCGATGGGGTCGCGTCGTATGCCCGACTGGAAGAGTATCTCCTCGCGAACGCCGGAAGTCATCCGGCGTGTACTGCGTCTCGAGCCGAAGCGACGAATGAGCGATTCGGGCGCCGCTGACAATCGCCGCCAATCCGTCGCTCTAAGCGCTCTCGATAAAGACAAGACGGACATGATCGACCATTGGCAGCCCAATCATCGTCAGCGAGAACTGATCAAGTTGACGTGGAGCGACGACTTTGAATATCTCTACAACCTCGGCTCCAACATCTACGTTTACATCTTCAACCACGAGCCGAACGCCAAAAAACTATTTCCGGCGTTGGCTCCTTACGGCGACGCGTGGCTGGACAGCAAAGAGTTTCGCGGGCAAGCGCTGAAATTCGTCCAGACGCTGTCGCAGACAGTGAAGAACGTTCACCACATGGACCGACTACAACCGCTACTGTACAACGTCGGTCGCGCTCACATTCGCTTCGCCGATCGCGGTTTTCGACCAGAGTACTGGGACGTGTTCCACAGCGCCATCAAGTCGGCGATGGCGGGCCACATCGCCTCGCTCACGACGCTCACCGACGAGGACCGCGCCGAAGCCGTCAAGGTGTGGCGGATGTTGACGGACTATGTCGTATACCAGATGCGCAAGGGCTACATGGACGGCCTTGAGGCAAAGGGAGGCGCGATTGGCAGTTCATCGTCCAGTTGATAAATTTGGAAAAGCGCTCACGGCAAACTCTCATGGGTATCGAAGCGCACAACAATTATAGCTACGCCTAATGAGCTTTCCCTGCCGCTGCACATGCTACGAACAACAAATTGAACCGCGTTCGCTTAAGCCTGCCATTGACTTTCATTCGTTCATTTAAGACTTTTTCCAAGCGCAGTACGACTTTTTATTGCTCTCTTCACAATAAAATATTCCATTAAGTGCTTCGACTCGTGAGTTGCTGCATATATCATTAGTGACTGAGCGACTGAAGAACGTGAGCTCTTTTGTCAAAATTACTACCATTACATCGATTTTTTGTCAATGCTAGTTTTGCTTGATTGTAAGAGCGGGAAGTCAGGCTGCGGCATTTCTCATAAGAAATGCAATCATTTGAAAAGCTATGCGACTGAGAGTTAAGGTGCATTGCGAGGTTTGCACGGTATGACATATATATCTTATTTCCAATCAACGAGCAAATTCACAGCTGTAAAAATACGTGTTTTAAAGTATTTGATGCTAAAATGTCGCACCAATCCATGAGCAAAGTACGCACAAATTTTAACCACCCTACATACCTCCCCGCAAACTTTCTATTCGCACTACTTTCTTCAAAGCTACTGTAAAAATAAAGGCACGAAAAGCATTGGATAGTCTGAAGAATGTCTGGTTAAATTGAGCAAGCTATGAACTGTCACGTGGTTGAGTAAACTTAGTGACTTTCTTGCGACTTGAGGAACTTTTCATATGCAGCGTCATCCATCAACGATTTCAGTTCGCTCGGATCCTCCAGCTCCAACTTGAACAGCCATCCTGAAAGAGAATAGAAGATTGCTGCTGGTTGTTCATGTCATGAAGGAGATTGAACGGGTCGAATAAATATTCGTCTCATACGGTTCTGAGAATCTGCGCAAGAAATCTTTACTAATTTAAAATTTCAACTTTTTAACTGATCGACTAAGTTTTGATAAGGAAGAAGGCGCCTTATGTCCACGTCATAGCCGGCAATCTGTTTATCAATACGTTACGAGTCGGACAGAAAATCAATTACGTTCTCCCATAGGAACCCGTGGGGATGCATCAATTCGAACACTTCTTAAAAACGCCGACGCCAGAAAATCTATCGCAATAGCAACAATGCGATACTTGTCGTAATCGTGCATGTCCTAACAAATGCAATAAGAATTTGCGCATAAAAAGCAAATTATTTGTGACATGTTATTCGATCGACGGTTACGACGCCGATTTAGGCATAAACGAATTTGGACGATTTGCCAATAATCGAAAGAGCGGAAGTGGCAGCCGACCTTTTTCGTAAACAAATTTGTTGATGAGGCCAGGCTCTTTCTCGACGGCTTCGTTGCGCTCCGTGACCTTTCCCGACACGGGCGAGTAAACGTCCGACGCCGCCTTCACGCTCTCCAACGCGCCAGCAGAGTCTACAATTCCTCACATCTTTTAGTATCGTCAATTATTTAGAGTCAACGTTTACACTTTGTGGTTCAACGCACGCAATTATCAAGAATCAATCAGAACTGCGGTGATTTGCAGTTGAAATCAATATAATTTATAGTTTTCAGCTCTCTATGACAAGCTGGGTGCTAATCATGTCTGCTTTAATTGTCATTACGTTATCGCTAAGCAGCTTGTTCTACTTGAATGAAGACATTATACGATACATAACTTTCAGCTAGAGATGACTAGGATTTCGCCTTAACCATATCTTTATAAGTAATTGCTCGAGTAACCACAGCACGGCGCCTAATCAAAACGTAAACCCCACCATACAGCTATTAAAATAAGATCGTACCATCCTTTTGCAGTTTAGCGCCGACTTCTGGAAGCTCAGCATATACGATGTCTCCCAACGCTTCCTTAAACGTTACAATGTGGGAAAGGATAAAACGGCACCATTATATGAAATGACACTACCTGAGCATGCTGACTGATTCCGACAGTGCCAATCTTTCCATTCACGCTGACCCATTCATGCTTTTCCGTGTACAAGCGCTCTGAAAACAACGCAATGGATTCATCAGCAAGGGGATATTGGGCGAACGGCTGAAAGTGCAACAGTGTTTGAAGAGGAGTGAGTGTGGCATCATTCATTCCTCCTTCCTCCGCAAAAAAACAGCATCTTTCCGAGATATTAGATCCTTTTTATTGTGCTTTTCAAAAGTCGAAGAGAACTGCGGTCGCCTCTAGCTCTAAGGGATGGGTGTACTGCTTTTAGCTGATTATGGCAAGCTGGCAGCAAGTTATATCGCTGTCCATTACCATTTACTCAGTATTAGGCAGCCTTTGTCATACGTGCATATTTATAATCCACGAGACATTTCCAAGAGCCAGGAGTGGTGCAGATCTTCTTGAAGAATTTTTGAGCTATAACCAACGCTCTGCTTGATAGCGAGCGTAAGTTTAACCTTTTTGAATATTTTGAGACGCTATTATACTTATAAATTAGAGCACAGTGTTCAGTCGAGACATAATGACCTATTCTAACTTATACAATAATTTGACAGCACAAATTCCCATTGTAAAACTCACGTGATGAGAGCGGTTGAGCGAACGACAGAGATCGGACAGTCGTGTGAGACGGACGAGAGTTTCGAGCCGCCAGCACAAGGGTGCGAGACAACGTACGGCACGCCGCGGCAGCCTGCATATTCTCTGATCTGCTGCAAAAGATTCTCAATTTCAATCAATCAACGATCGAACAACGCGCACAGCAACCGCCTGTTTTACTAGCTCTGTACTACATTTAATAAAATTTCGGCGAAATTATACTGCGGAGACCGTAATGTACAATAACAGTTTCGATTAATATTCATTTTATGTAACTGTTTACAATGAAGACACTACCCTACGCTTCGTGCTACCCAGTTTTGCTTTTCAGTGTGCTCTGCAAATATTGTTAGCAAAATCGGAAACTTCCAACGATAAAACCGTACTGCGTGACAGCCCATATCACAACAGGTTTCACAAATTGGACGCGAAACTTAGCCTTGGCACGCTTGTATGATTCAAGGGCAGTTGTAGCCAAAGAAGCAGTAGCGCGCGAAAATATTACGCGCAACCCCACGTCACGCATTTTTAATTTTGTTTCAGCTTCTCGTTTACTGCTATTGTTGCTGCTTCTTCTGGAAAATGTCGAAACGTCCCTCAAATTTTCGCGATGTTCCGATAGTGGAGAAATTGTACAGGTAAGAATCTTTCATACATTTACAATGTCAGCATTGCGATTGATAAGAGAAGTCTCAATCAAATGAAATCGGTCACGTGCATTGAAAAGAGATATGAGAAATATTGACAAAAAGAGCGATTGAAGGCAGAATCAGACATCATACGCGTCGGCTGGTGGATTCCTTGACGATGATGATGACGCCGCTGAACGCCAACGTCAACGTGATGAAAACAGGAAAAATGCTGAAGAGGCTGCTTCAAGCAGTAATATCACCCCTGCTCCCGACAGCTGTGTCAAATGCTCTAAGGCACTGATCGACTCATTGCTCTGGGACAAGTTCAATGAACCTGTGTGTGACGGTTGTCGGTCAGTCGTTTCAAGATTGTTAATCTTGCTTGCTTAACTCATTCAATGTTAAGCTAAAAGTTTATATATTTATTGTCGCGGGGTGGCGCTAGTGTCGCCCCGTGACGTCAGTGATACCTTATGCGATCTCATATGTTGAGTGAGTGAGTTAGTTTACGTTCCGACGTAGCCTTGATCTGTTCTGTTACTATTCCCTTCTATTGCGCCGTCGTGTTAGTAATAAAGGGCCCGTTGATCTACGAAGAGTATCACAAAGGAAGCGCGCCCCGCAACATTTATGATTATTAATTATTTATAGTAAAGTATACCGTAGATCTTCCACGTGGCAGAAACGATCATCTGAGCCATGTCCTTAGCCACTTTTACGATGTGAATACAGTTCTATTAAAATATTTGAAGAACATTAGTTATTTATATAAATTGTTAAGAAAACAATCTGAACATTTTAATAAGATTCCAATCGGAAGCGCTATGATGCATTCCGTTAGCATTCATATTTTATAATATAAATTTTAGATGATAACATTGTGCTTGCAAGACAATCAAAAATACTTCATTACTGTTATATAATTAGAACCATTATTCTCGTTGTTGACGCACTGTCAAATTTTCAGAGCTCCCGATGGTGAACACAAGCTCATAACACGAACAGAAGCAAAGACTCAGTATCTGCTGAAAGACTGCGACTTTGATATGCGTAAACCTCCACTGAAATTCATTTCGAAAAAGAATCCCCACAACCCGCGATATGGTGACATGAAACTCTACCTCAAAGGACAGGTAACGGCGCTCTTCTGCTTTCAACCCACTCTTTATATCCACATTTCTATATCATTCAAAATATCAAATAACATTTGTCTTTCATCAAGAATTGCACTTTCACGCTGATCGTAAAACTCCACCAATAACTTCATCTTCAGATCGAAGCAAGAGTACTGGAAGTGTTTGGAAGTTGGGAAGCGCTAGAAGAGGCAAAGGAGCAGCGGGTAGAAATGCGCGAAGTGCGTCGAGATAAGCGCTTTGAGAAGAAGATAAAAGAGCTCAGAAATGAGGTACGTGGCGATTCGAAGAACAAGGCCGCCAAGCGAAAGTCTCACGAGCACACATATGGCGAGGAACAGCACGATTCCTCTTCCGACGAATATTTTAAGATTTGCACCCATTGTTCCTATCGACTCTCCTACGAGAAAATGTGAATCACGTTGATACTTTCGTTGCCTTGTTGCACATGCTTCCATTACTGTTACATTATAGACCGTGTTTGATTGTTTAAAAGCGTATGGGAAAGTAAATTTCTGCGCATCGTATGTTGCGTTGACTTGCGCATTGCTGAAAGTAGAGCCATTGCCGTATCTGGAGCGAATAAGACGCTTCTTTGAAGAGATCTGACTTGATAGCTCTCGTGGCGAGGTGTTATTACATTTCGTTGCCAGTGAGAAATGGCCGAGGAACGAGCTATTCAACCGATCTCAAAAGAGGTAGCGCACCGAATTTGCACTGGTCAGGTGGTTTCAAGTCTGGCTGGCGCTTGCAAAGAACTGATTGACAACGCATTGGACGCTGGTGCAACTTCGATCGGTCAGTAAATCTCCTAAAATTGAACTCTGTCACGGCGTGGACTCGTTTGACCATGGTCTGATTTCATATCACGCACTTTAGGGATAGATATTGCATCGCGCTAAGTACGACGTTGGCTAAAGGATGCGATTTGAAACTGGCCCACGGTATGCACAGGAATTTTGGGATGTAGGGTTTTATTAGAAGAAGAATATCTGCAAGTAACAACATGAAATTAGGATTGATCGACTGGCTACTTGATACTGTATAAGTGGATTTATAAAGAGGGTCGCGTATGGAGCATTCTAGAATTGATATCGCTATTGTGTCATGAAGTACGTGCCGCGACTAACTCTGTAACTAATTGTGGGAAAGCACCGTAGACTGCGTTCTGCTGCGCATAACAAACGGCGTGCAAAAAATATTAGTTTATCTTGTTATCGATGTATCCTCAAGTAATCTTGGCATACGTAGCTAATTACAATATACGGTACATTCCGCAGACGGACCAAATGTATGCATTTCAAAATGGAATTGTTTGCAGATATTCGCTTGAAAGGCTATGGCTGCGATGTGTTGGAAGTTAGCGACAATGGAAGCGGCGTCAGCAAAGAAAACCTGCCTGCGCTTTGTTAGCGTTTCGTTTTTATCAATGAACGCATTTATGCTCCCTACTTGATTCAGGCAAAGCTCACCAAACTTCAAAATTACGCAACATAGACGATCTGGTTTCTTTGAACACATACGGGTTTCGTGGGGAAGCGTTAAATGCGCTCTGCGCTTTGAGGTATGCAAATTTGATTGGATATTTTCATCGTATGACAATCTAAGTGATGTACTTCAGCAACATGACGATCACAACGCGCACAGCTTCTGATCAGCTCGCGGTTCGCATGACGTTCGACCACCGTGGCGAAGCAATTGCAAGCGAGAAATGCCCGCGACAGGTTCGTTGTCAGCTATTTCATGCTACAGTCGAATTCGATTATACCGATATTTTCCTTATACCTATAATTTTGGCAGGTCCTTCAAATACCGGTATAGTCGAATTTCACTGTATTGTCCTCCTACCCTCACCTTTCTTTTAGCCCGGAATGACGGTATCTGTGCAGAATTTATTTGAACCGCTACCCGTCCGCCGCAAAGAACTAGTCAATACGGCTAAGAAAGAATATTGCAAACTACTCGCCATGGTTCAGTCGTACGCCATTATTGCAGTCGACGTCCGTTTCTCCTGCACCAGTATGGTTGCTGAGTAAGCTACTCTTTTACTGATAGCGATAAGCGGTGCTTTGTTGAGTGGAAGTTAGAGCACCGATCGACCATCTTTATCCCAAAATGATTGGAACTTTCTGTCGCAAAGCAATGACCAACTTAATAGCGGATCTAACGATTGAAATTTCGTTGTTCTAACGACACTTGAAGTGCGCCAGTTGATTCCGCGCGTGATATTTGATAGTTCAGCCAAAATTGTGTAGCGGAAATGAGACAAAAAAGTCCAACCGATCGCCGGAGTTGAATGGGAGGGATACAAAAAGTTCAATTGGCGCCTTCTAACCGTCACTCTGCAAATCTTCGCATCGGCTTAGTTTCAATGACAATTGCAGCAAGAAAGTAGTTGTGCTGAGTACGAACGGTAATCGAAGCATGATGGATAATCTCTGCAACATATTCGGGCCAAAGCAAGTAACATCGTTGCTGACTATCTGCCATACGGCGCCATCGGAGCAGCTGTGCCACGATTTCGGTATCAAGGACGCGACTGTATTTGACAACTTCAAGTGAGTGGATGAATTTATAATCGAAACTTTTCGGCCAGTAACAAGAAATCTCACCAAGCACCTTAGTTGGCAAAGATGAGCTCACTTTTCAGTGCTTGAACACCGTTTTTCACCAAGAATGATAATCGTTTTTTGATTTTTACGTGCATAAATTTGATATAAAGAAGCGCCGTCGACTTTCAAAGCAGCGTGCTTTATGTAATCTAAGATTTCTTGTTACTGATCGGGAAATGGTGATTATATTTTTGCCACTGTGAGAAAAGCCTTCAGACTTACCGGATACATATCGTCGTCGGAGCACGGCCAAGGACGTAGCACTACAGACAGACAATTCGTCTTCATCAACCAGCGCCCGGTGGATTTTCCCAAGGTAAGGTCATGACTACGTCAGGAGTAGTGTCAACTGGATTTGGTCCTTTACAGGCAAATAAAATTGTCAACGATGTCTATCATCAGTTCAACCGAGCTCAATCTCCTTTATTGGCTCTGTCGATTGCGATGCCGCCGAGTAAGCCCCTCTACTTAAAATTTGCGTGTCAGAGGTTAAGTTTACAAAAAAATATATAATGCAGAAATGTGATTAAATTTTTGCATTTTACATTTGCATTAATTTTTTAATTGGTCGCAGCCATATGATGGCGGCCCCTCATCCTCTCCCACCGAGATATCTTCTCAATGCGTCCCATTCCTTGGCAAGACGCCAGTTTTTTACAGGAATAAAAAATCTTTATTTTTCTGTGCAAAAATAGTAGAATGATGTGCTAGGAACTCTTGAAGCAGACTTCCTGCTTCAGACACCACTTTCATGCTAACTGACGAATAAGTCGCGAGTATAGTTTTCGCCGTATGAACCGATTGCTCATTGATCGTATATAGATTTCGTCGACGTGAACCTCAGTCCAGATAAGCGTCAAGTTTTCGTGACCTACGAGAAGGAGCTGTTCGCGCTGCTGAAATCGTCGCTCTTGGCGACGTTCGACCTTGTGGCATCCAAATGCACCACTGTATCCAATTCCAACCCGAAATTCGCCTCTGCATCAAGCGTTATGGCAAACTCCTCTACACCCGACCGCAATCGTGTCGCTGGTACAAATACGAAAGAGACGGGTGAGTTAAAGAAGGCGGTGGTAAACGAATCAACGATAATAACGGCGACTATTGTAGCGGGCGGACAGTCGAACAAGTCACCTGCTAAGCAGAGCGATGGCGCGCAAATGGGAAAGAATCTGAAGAGAACGCGTGAGGAAGCGTCTTCATCGTCTACAGAGCAGAAGAAGCAGAGTCGGCTGGAAGCGTTCAGCTTCGGAGCGAAACGAAGCGCTGCATCGGAGAATGCGATGGAGCAAGCGGCGTTGATGGATGTCGCGCGGGCTGAAGCCGAAAGGCTCGCGAACAAGTCCTCTGTCCCCAGCCGACCCCGCAGTCCCTCCCCTTCCTCTACGGCCGACCCGAACGCACTCCGCCAAGTCATACAGCGCACCACTGTCTCCAACTTGTTCGGTCTTCCACCGGGTCTGGATGACGACGGCGCCATCGAGGATGGACGGTCGTCGGTCAGTCGCGAGTCTGGAATGAGCAGTCGACCGAGTTCCGCGTTTGATAGTCGGCCGAACTCCGCATTTGATGCGTCAGCGATGAGCGCCAATGGAGATGGGCGTCTTGCCTCCAGCAACTTGCCTTCAGAGGTGATGAACGGCGTTCAAGTAAAGATTGAAATGGCCTCTCAGCCACCACCGCAACCACCTCTCGCGGACCGAACATTCTACCAAGTACTCCCATCGAATAGCAATCGTCCAATGGTACATTTGCTTCTACTCTCAAAATGTCTTCATTAGTAACAGGAAAACCGTCTTCCCCTGAGTTTTGCTTGACGGAGTTGGTGCTAAAGATTAAGCTGGCGTTATAGTATCTCTTTTGACCTTTGTTACTGATTGAAAGATTTTGACGATATTTGTAAAAGTAGCTTACATGATTTGATTGTTTAGCCAACATCTGACGATCAAACGGCTGTACCGATGACGACGAGAGAAGATTCTGTGAAGATATGGCGAATCGAGCAAGACTTGCCAATGTCGATGGAAAAGCTAAGGAGTCGCTTGGCCGAAACAAAGAAGACGGTCCGGGATCCTAGTCCGGAGACCGAGGGTTCTTTCTCGGCCCAACTCAAGGCTGATGACAGCAAAACGGCCGAAGCTGAGCTCACGAGATACTTTCTGTGAGTGGTTTCTTCTATGTTTATAAGCTTTGAGCTTCAATAACGGTTGATAAGAAGAGAGCTGCATACTTTTAGATAGGGCGAGTCTTATTCCTGTCTCGAGGAGACTCATCATGCATACTGTATTAAATTATCTTTTATATTGCGAAAAACTTTGGGTACTTTATCCATTGTTTTGTGATTCTACGTACAGTAAGAAACGGAGAGAGGATTCACATTTCTCTCGCTCACTCAGACTCGTATACTCATTAAGCTACGGAAGTAGTTCCTTTCTGTTCTTCCTGAACAATTAATGTTTAGCAAGAGCGACTTTGAGCGTATGGATGTGATTGGTCAGTTCAACCGCGGCTTCATTCTCGCCCGACTTCATGACGATCTCTTCATAATCGATCAGCACGCCAGCGATGAGAAGTACAACTTTGAGACGCTGCAAAGAAATGCTCGCATCAAAACTCAGAAGCTGTTCCAGTACGTTTATTTTCATTCAGCGTCGAACATGCGTCTGTTGAGAGAGTGACGCATTTTGTATTGTTAACGTGAAAGAATCATGCATTATTACAATCATTTTTTCTATCAGTAACAAATTATCTCTCCTGTTACCGTGGTTGGCAAAGACTAGCTCACTTTTCGATGCGAAAACACCGAGAATAATCTACGTTGTTTTACGTGCCTGAATTGATAGAATAGAGTGCTATTACCTTTCGAAGCAGTTATTCAGTCTTTGATTTCTTGTAACAGATCGGGAAATAGTGATTATAAAAAAAGGTTATGATATATTATCAACACTTATTTCTGAATTGACCAGTCACCATGCTCGTTACATAAAAGAAAATGATGAAGTGAAATTTTAGACCTCTGGCACTCGAGTTGGGCGCCATCCAGGAAATTGTCGTTCAGGATAACGTTGAAATCTTCAAACGGAATGGATTCGAATTCCTCTTTGATGGCAATGGTAAGTCAATGGCCATTCGATTTCTTTCATATTCGATCGTTAACCCATTTTTTTCGTGATGGAATAATACTCAGCGATACTTTATGATGCACTTAAGTATTGTTGAATAAGAAAAATGTACGCAATAGATGAGGATAATAAGAATTAATAATAAATCATAAAAATCTATGGAATGATTCAAAGATAAAGAGTTTCTTAACGTCATTTTTAGCGGATCCCGGCCAGCGCGTCAAGTTGACGGCAGTTCCCGCCATAAACGACTGGACTTTCGACAAGAACGGCACGCTAATTTACAATTGATAAACCAAAGATCGCCATTCATTCGCTCTTTTAGATGTCGAAGAGATGGTCGCGGTGTTAACTGATTTCAGCGGAATCATGTATCGACCGTCTCGTCTTCGCAAATTGTTCGCATCGAAGGCTTGCCGCAAGTCGGTCATGATCGGAACCGCGCTGAACAAAAGTCAGATGACGCGGGTAGAACTTTTTTGCTTTACTATTCGAGATCAGTCCGTATTTATCGTTGATTGCAGATTGTGGAGCATTTAGCCAAGCTTGAGAATCCATGGGTAAGTCAAAGGCATACTATAGTCAGTATTTTTCGATTAGTAACAAGAAATCGTAGATTGAATAAACTGCTTCGAAAATCGATAGTACTTTGTTCTATCAATTTACACACGTGAAATCAAGAAATTATAGATTTATTGTGTCAAGATATTAAATAATGCCATTCTTGATGAAGAACGTATGTTCAAGCACCCGAAAGTTCATCTTTGCCAACTACGTAGCCTGGCTCGATTTCTTGTTACGAATGGAAAATTTTGACTGTACAAGTAGGAACGTTAAAAACAAGTAATCGTTAACTGCAATTTCAGACGTGCCCTCACGGTCGGCCTACGCTTCGTCACCTGCGTAATCTGTAGATCATATGTGTTATTTGTGGGGTTCCGTGTTCG
>NIUQ01004802.1:0-12594 GCA_002796945.1 Plectus sambesii
TTAAATAATGATTAGAATTGAGAGAGAACACGCGCGCAACCGTCCGCCTATCCCACAGCACATGAGTCAAAATTGGCCTATGCTACAGCACGCGCTTCACTTTTAAGGAATCAATCGCCGATTGATTCCCCGAAAAGTGAAGCGCGCTTCCTTTTCTTCACTTGATCGCGAGTCAAAGGTATGCGCGGGCAAAAGTCAAAAAGGAGAAAACGTCACTTCTTCTTTTGATCGTGAGTCAAAGGTATGCGCGGGCGCGCGAGTCAAAAGGAAGAAAATGACTCGCGCTTCCTTTTCTTCTTAGGTATGCGCGCGCCTTTAGACAGAGGATTAACGGCATCGCGGCTGGCAGATACCGTAATTTGACGGTCACATATAATTGTCATTAAAAAAATTACGGTTTTACACGAATTTTGAATAATGCAGAACACTTTTTGAATAGGTTTTAATTGGTGTTCATATTCGCGCCAAAATGCTTTTGATCCTCATGGCAATACTGGAATTGAAACCGAAGTAGCGCATTCAATGACAAACTCTGATATATTTTCACGTAAAACGTAAAGAATAATGGCCAAATTCAACAGAATCCTTTGAAGTATTCATCAGACGCAACGTGGTAGGCAGAAAATGGCAACGGTATAAACGGATCATTGAGAAACATTCCACGGTAACCTTTGAGAGAAAAGAGTGATTCAAATAACGGCGCGAGTTGCAAACAATAATCTGTCAAAGTCCAAAAAGTCAACAAGTCTCATAATAGCTAGCATACATGAAGCGGAAACGTGTCACTGCTATTGAAAGACGTATCAGTTTTATGAACTGCCTCATGAGAGTAAAGGGATATCAGAAACAATGCAAAGGATGTAGAAGATTGCAAGTAAACCGCCCTGAACGAAATAATACCAAATGTTTGTGATTTCGGACTTGATGACATAATCTATCATAGTGCACTGAATTGCAATTATGCTAAAGACTTTTTGAAAAACTATAATATAGTAGAACCTGCGCAACTTTAGCCGGGCGGCCAAAAGCTGCCGTATTTTACAATGCCCGTGCAATTTCGCAGGGTTGCAAAAATATAAGCTACCAGCGGCCAATTAAGACCAATATAAGCCAGACACCTTCAACCGTCTGCATCGCAGTGAACGACTTTAACAAGTTAAGTAACACGCGCCATAACAATTACAAGAATGCGTTGAAAGACTAAGAACGCGAAAAAAACCTCGCGCAAGTTCAGCCCGAATGCCACTGCCGAGAAGTGATCATATTAACAGAGTAATATGTATAGTCAAAGTTTGCCGATCAGTAACAAGAAATCTCGCCAAGCACCGTGGTTGGCAAAGGTAGCTCGCTTTTCGGTGCTCGAACACAGTTTTTCACCAACGATCATAGTTGTTTCTTGGTTTTTACATGCGTATATTGATAGAAAGAAGCGCTATCGACTTTCGAAGCAGTTTGCCTTATTCAATCAAAGACCTCTTGTTCATGATCGACAAATTTTGACTATAGAGTAATAAGTATATGCATGAAAATGTCACTCTCCCCTGTCATCAGTAACAACAACACAGTCGTCCACAGCAGTCCAGTCGATGTCAGCGAAAAACGGATGCGCTCTAATATCGTCGGGAGTGAGGCGCTCCCGAGGATTCGCCACCAAAAGTTTGCTGACCAGGTCCTTGGCTTGGTCAGATATGGACATCGTGTCTGGGAAGGGAATTTCGCCGGTGGCACTGACCCCTTGTAGACAGATGTCGTGCATTGGCTCGCCGCATAATAGCTCCAATAGCAAAGCGCCCACTGACCACCAATCCGCCGCTTCTGTCACCAAAGTTGGCCGGATGCCAGCCACTTCTAGACGGGATTTACGTCAAACGCTTCTCTCATTATTTGCTATTATAATTATTGATTCTCCCGCAGTTTGACACAATATATTTGAAAAAATTAGCGTCACCCAATGGGGTGGTAACGAAATCGTTTACTCTTAAAGTCAAGTGATTCTTGGCGATATTCAGTTCTATGCTTTGCTGTGGGCACAAGTATCCCTTGACTTATGAAAAATTCATGACATGATTATGTTATAGGCCCTTAATACTTGTCTGCATCTTTGTATGAGTGCGCTATAAATATAAAGCAACCAACCTGGTGCGGCGTAACAGAGATCGAGAGCATCCAAATCGTCCCTGATTTCCACGTTGGCCCAGGCGCTACAGTACGTCAGCATTATATAACCGGACGAGTTTAACAAAATATTGTCGGGTCGCAGGTCACTGAAAACATAAAACTGAATCACTATCATTGGTCGTTAAACATAGATATACAATCACTTTGACTGCAAGGTCCGACGAAATTCAGATGTCAAATTATTACAATCAAAAGCGAGGCTTGTCCTTGCTAACTACGATGCACTGTATCATAACCGTCATTGTGACCAAAAAACGAAGCGGAAGTCAACCATCAATGCGGCATAAACGTGATAAAACCAGAAATATTCGAGTCTTACTCATCCAATTATCGTTATCGAGAACATAGTAATGAACAGTCACCTACCGTATGACAATTCCTTCGGCGTGGAGTGCCGTCAAGGCGCTGACCAGCTGAGCGGTCCACAACCTGACGAGGGTCTCCGGAAGGGCGCGGCATTTGTCCCAAATTTTCTGCTTCTTCAAGCGGCCCGTGACAACCCACAATGCTTCGCTTTGTGACATTGTGCGATCATTCGGGGACGCTAAAAGGAAACATCTTTCAGGCCATTCATTTATCACAGTAGAATAGAGTGAAATTATGATATAGTTAAACCTGCACGGTAAAAAACCACGGAAAAAACATAAAAAGAAGCGCTTAAAAACGGAGAGATACCCATCCAAGTTTTCATGGGGAAAAAACTGTCCCCCAAAACTTTTTTTATTCACTTTTGATACTAATTTTTTCAAAATTTGCGACAGGTATACGTAAGTTAACTTTTCTCGACTCTTGATAAAGTCCCGTAATACAGTCAAAGCTGGACAAGTGGAAATCGACCCGGCAAGGAAATTTTTTTCACTTATTAGGATGTGATTCAATACAAAAGGTGCACTTGGGGCTTGCAAATAACTTCCACTTACGCGGTTTTGATTGTATCACCATAAAAGATAAAAAAAACTTCAAATCACCCACGTTGCTGACTGTTCGAAGTTGAAGAAGTCCTCGCAGTCGTCGTAATGGCGGCGGGGCGCTCCTCCTCGGCGTCGGTCTCGTCGATGATGCTGAAGTGCTCGACATTGGTCGAGATAGTGCTCAGCACGGAGGCGAAGCCGCCGGACAATGGTGACGTCATTGCGAGCGCCGCCGCGTTCGCACTTAGAGGAACGTTCGCCGCCACATCAACGCCCACTATCACCGAGTCGTCCACGCTGTCGAAACTGTCCCGTGACGCCACTGATGACTTTTTTCTTTTTGTCTGCAATCAGATTGTACGGTTCTCTTGCTAAATAACGTTCTAGCATTGTAATGTACTGGAAATGAATTGCGTAATTGTGGACGTTGCTGTAGTCGAGTAAAAATGCGTTGCTATTCTTAGTTCAACTTATTATTGATTGCTTATGATAACTGCGAAGAAAAATTGGGAATTACAATAGAAAATATTTATAGCGATATCGCTTATAACACAAATTCGCTTATAGCAGTCAGCTCTGACCGTACTTTCTGCCTCTACTGTTTTGTATAGAGCAAAAATCGTTTATACGGCAGTGCTGCTGATACTGGTCAAAGTTCATCAATCCCCATTTACTGGTATAAACGATCATCAATGTACCTAATCTCAACTCAGCCCTGATGTCATAAAGAGATTATTTCGATTTTTCTCCCGCTGGCCAGAAATGTGCCGCGCCCGATCTCCTACGGTTCCATCAGTAATTTTAACAGAAAGGAGGGCATAAGTACGCAGAATTTCAGTACTACTCACAAATAAAAGATGGAGATGTGTGAGCGCCAATAACATCCAAATGAACGCGTCTTTAGGCTTTTTAAAACCATGTTTTCCTTAATAAAGACACTTTTTAATTCAAAGAGACGGATTTCTAATCCTAGAGCACGTTTTCAATATTAATTCGGAAAGCACCCTTATAAAAATGAAAATCGTACAAAAAGGCGCTTTAAATATTGCGAAATAGTAATATATCCTTTGAGTAGATGGCAATTTACTAGACAAGTTCTTCCCTAGTTGAAATGCGCGTTCTTTTTCGACCACTCTAAAACTGGTAAATTCAAAGGGAATCTATACTTACTTTTCGCAGAATGGAATCAAAGGCAGTTGCATCCAGTTCCGTCGGTTCGTCGAAGTCGCTCCCGACGCTGAAGCGCACATGCCGTCCTGAAAAGTGAAAGATCCGATAAACGAGCAACACTGATGCATAGATACCATTTTGATAAGGATACTTTCCGAAATCAAATGTAAATATTCCACAAATTTTGACTGAAGAAATGTACTTTTCGATTTGGAAAGTGTCTTTATTGAAGTGGTAATGATATATTTGCGTTGAATGCTTCAACCATCAACTAATGCAACCAATGAAGGTAATTTCCGCATTATTAATCTGCGATCATCCATGAAACGAAAAGCTGCAAAATTCTCTTACCAATATAAGAGTTCCTGGATGGCGAACGGAAAATAACGTCCGAATCTTGAGCAGTTGACGTGGAAGGCACCTGATCCTGGACATTTTCGCGAGCAGCACCCACTGCAGCTGGTAACACCGTGCTTGAATTCACTCGCGTGATATCGTTGCGAAATGGCTCTGCTTCCATTGCCGCTAGACGCAATCTTTGACACTCCTCCCAGTACTCTCTGAAGCAACATTACTTAGCATATTATTATTTCAAAGAAAACTCAACAGTGGGACATATATTTCGTTGTTTTCAATATAAGATAGTAATCAATACCGGACATGAGTATTAATTAGTGTCAATGTTTTTAATTATGCGAAAAATCAGACTGGAAACGAATATTTGCAATAATATTAAGTCAAATTCACCGACGTCTACTGCGCACTTTAATTTAAAATTCAATGCATCATCTCTATCTGCCCTTGAATAGTCGCCGCAATTTAATAAAATATTGGGAGTACTAAAACGTAATGAGATCGCCGAAACATAAAATACAATCCTATTATACATTATACAAAACATATGATACAATACTATGCTACACTGCACAATATCACAATGCTTTGCAACGGGGACATCGAATCACCCTCCCATCGTAATCTGGGCCCCCGAAATACGATTTCCCGCTCAGTGCAGGATTAAAAATCGTAAAAAACTATTGAAACCTGCCAAATCACCCCTCGAAGTGCGGTTATATGTACTAAACTGGCGTATCGGTACATAAACCGCGCAACAAGAACAAAAGGAAAAACGAACATGAGAAAGTCCCAGAGGCGTCCATGGGGAGCATATTCGATGAGCAGAACAATGTTAGAGTCAATGTCGAAGAACTTGACGAGCCGGGCCATATAAGGTACGTTGGTGGGTACGGTATTCTCGCCGAGACCGCTCACCGTCATCCCTCCGCTCTTCTCGAGCAGTTTTATAACGAATAACTCATCCGACATTTCTTCTTTCACAAGCAGCACGCGCTTCTTCGCTTCCATACTCGGCAACACTGTAAAAGAATCCATTTGATGTAGCGAACATCATGCTGTTACGAACTCAACAATCCCAAGGGGTGTCCGCATTCGATAAATTAAAATGGTCGTTTGTGATGGTATTTCATCACCGTAATATTATCACGTCCACGTTATGCAGACTGTCCCAGAAGTATCTATATACTACTGAGAAACTATGAATATTATAAACTTCGATCTCAAGAACAATAACATGCCTTTGACAAAACGGTAGCTGCGTAGCGTATGAGCAGCGCCTTGAAATTCAATCAGTGTCGGGTCCTGAACGGAACTTGACAGCCAGGTATCCAGGTCGAACGCCGTGCTATCAAACGCGAGATAGGCGCGATACAGGCGCTCGGCCTTGTGAAGATATTTGGCCGTCTTCTTGCGGACGGCGTTTCGACGCGTTAAATCGCGCTCATGTTGCACGCCCTGAATAAAGGAGATTTTAGGATAATATGACCTGGTTCAGGGAGATTCAAGGGTAGTATCGAAACTGGATAAGTGTACTTGATTTTGCACGAAAAATTTGTACACATGTCCAGTTTGAGCGCATAAGCGGTGTACATTTATGCGGTTTTGACTGTATTAATTACGCCCTTTCGAAATGTAATGAACAGTCCAATTTAACTAACTCAAAGTGGCAGTGAAACACATAACTGCACGACGTTCAGAACAAGAGCGGTTGAGACAAGTTACGCGAGCCCTATATAAACTGCTCAAAAATATTTATTGCAATAAAAATTTCGATTGAAAACAATTCACTGCTAAAAATGTCCACTATAAACAACTGATCAACTCACTTGAAGTAGTAGTGTGACGGCGCTTTTGTAGCAATGAAAGGCGAGCTCGAAAGCGGACTCAGATTCGGCCTTTTGCGCCGTGGCAATAAAGTGGGCAGCTTGCAGGAGGTAGTCATTCTCGTTCGCAGGTCGATTCGGACTTACTCCTCTTCGTCCTACGCGAACTTTTGGAGAACCTGATGGACTGTTTCTACTCGCCGTAAGAAGCGTATTGAAACTCGAGTCGCTCTTGACCTGAAATGAGAGTAAATATTACTCATTGTTAAGAAAGTTAACTAATCAACGCTTAAATCCTCTCGCTTTAAGGCTTAAAATATATGCTTTTTTCTTGCAATATTATTGTTAAGAAAGAAATTCAAAAACAAACAATACAGTACTAGAGAATACTGATAAAGGTTGCGACAAAATATCAATTCTATCAGCGAACCAAGATTCGTAAAAAAACACCGGTATGACATGGGAAATACAATTTATCTATTTGATACCCAACCAAAACGTAAAAAATACATTACCTGTTGGATAGACTGCTCGCTGCTGTTCAAAGCCGGTGGTACACGCGGAAAGAATCTCTCAATAGCGGAAGGATGATTACCATCCTGACTGGGATGGCTTGCCGAGTGCCGCCTGCCACCAAAAAATTCTCTCTCCGTCCCGTGATCGTCAACCGGCAGGCGGCAATCTTCGAAATCGAACAGCGGCGGCGGCAACAAGCCGCCGTCCGCAGGTATGGCTGGCGTATTCAGGTTGATCTGAAAAAACGCCGCGTTAGCACTACAAACGGAGTACAGTTATAATTCTAATCGTTTATTGTGGTTTTGCTTACACCAATATTTCACTTTTATCGGTCATTTTGACCGACCCCCCAACCACCGATATAAACTAATCTTACTAGAATAGTCTTTTTCGATCAGTAACAAGAAATCTCCCCATGCACCGTAGTTGGTAAAGATGAACTATCTTTTTGGTGCTCGAACACCTTCTTTTATCAAGAATAATAATCGTTTCTGGCTTTTTACATGGGCATAAACTGATAGAAAGAAGCGCTGTCGATTTTCAAAGCACTTTGCCGGATTCAGTTTAAAATTGCTTGTCAAAGATTGAAGATTTTTGATTATTTACGAGTCAGCAACGCGGAATTATAACTATCGATAACTGATGATCAAAGTAAAAGTATCAAGCGACAGTGTCTCAACTGACTGAAAAGAAACAACGACTCATATGCGGCTTTGTACGCTTTACTTGTAGAAACGAATCAGTAAATATTGTTGATAATCGAAAAGGAATGTGTAAAATTGACGCAAGATGCCGTTTGCGGAACGATGGCAGCGCGTGAGAGATGTGGTTACTGATTTCTTGATAACAAAGTAAGCGATGAATTATCGCAACTCCCAGGCAGCAGTCACGCCAATGAGAGATCTTGCGCCAACTCTGCACAAGCCCGGGGCGTTGCTTGTGTGAAAGTATTCAAAACATAATGATAAATGTCAACAGAAAGCGCATGTAAGCCAAAGCAGTACTTCGCATCCCAGCCCCTTTATGACTGACTGGTTGCCAAAGTTATCACATAAGCTGAGCCGAAAGCTACAACTCAAGCGTTTCATTTTGACAGAAGTAACGGCGATAAGTTGCTTAAAGAACACTAGAACTGTGGAGAATGGTGGGTCTTATATTGTCGCGTCAAAACAATTTCAAGTGACCCATTCCAAAATATCTCGCAGATTTAGCGTGAGAAAGATTTTGTTAAACAATTTTGTGTATGGCGCTTGACGCCCGCCAAAGTACTGTAATACAAACTATACCCGAATTTCACGTACTCTAAAATAGCACGAGCAGTGGAGCAACTTTCTCCAAAGCATGATATCATTAATATTATTGCAAATACAGTAGCCGACCAAAAAAGAAAAATAGAAGCAAATGATAATGGGGAAAGGATACTATCCATAAAGTCACATTACTTCTTCGAGTGTCTCCGGATCGGGACTGGTCGGCGGGTCGAATGCCGCTGCCTGCCTACTCTCTTGGTCCATATGCGACCTTTCCTCCTCTGCATTTGAATTTCCCGCCAAATCTTCACCAGAAGTCGTTGCGATATCGGTTGCGCTGAAATTTTAATCGCAGCGTTAGAAAAAGAACACTAGTGACTGATGTCGGCAAAGAAAAAGGGCTGAGGTCATTGATGGAAATCGCGAATTCAAATGGATTAAATATGGTAAATGAGGTGGTAGTAGTTAGCGTATGAAATACTAGTTTAAAATTAAACACTGGGTGTTTGAGCCGGTCCATCAAAACTCTCCCTAAACAAACTAAATGCAACACATACGTGCACATTTTACTTTTAAAATTTGCACAGGAGAGTAAGCGAAGCGAGTAAACGCCACTAGGGAAAATAGTAGACTATTTCATCAGTATAAAAGTTTGATGACGCACAAAGATCGGACGAAAATGACTAAGACAGAAAGTTGGCTGCAGTATTTTATGAATCATATACTACAGGATGTATAAAAAGCTCGTACAAAAATTTCAATCTGATTTCGTACGAATTTTCGTACGAACTGTTTATACACCCTGTAGAGCATGATCCATGATAATAATCCGTCCCTTGCTACTCTGCGCAGCACAATGAATCAGCTAATTTACTGCTATATTTGAATAAAGTCGAACAACAGAGTACAATAATATAATTAGGTGAGAAATATATGTGAGCCCTTCCTCCATCACAATACAGCCTAACGAGGGAGCGACAATTATACATCATCTGCATACCTTGATTCAGGTTCGATATCAATCAATGGAGCTTCGCGAGGATTCGACACGCGCGCCGGTTCCAGACTGACGCCTTGGCTCTCTTGAGCTGTGTTCATGACCGCTTGCTGAAGACAATTGCGATCAACTAGCAAATCAATCAATATTTTCAGATATGTCATTTTCGGTATTTACCTCTGAGATAGCAATGCGAAGAAACATTATTCGAGAATAGCCACCTATCATCATTATAATCCAAATTTTCCGATCAGTAGGAAGAAATCATAGACTGGATAAGGCAAACTGCTTCAAAAGTCGATAGTGCTTCTTTCTGTTAACTTACGCACGTAAAACCAAGAAACGAGTATTACTCTTGGTGAAAAACGGCGTTAAAACACCCAAAACAGAGCTCATCTACGCCATGTAAAGCGCGTGTCTCGATCTCTTGCCACAAATCGAAAAATGGTGTCTATACTGTGAAATTCGTTAATATCAATAATTGAAGGGACCGGACAAAATTACCGGCAAAAGCAAAATCGGTAAAAATATTTCTACTATAGTGCAATAAAAGTTTGAAATAGTACCTCAAAGAATTGCAGCGTCAACTGTGACTTTCGAAGCACGTCGTTGGACACTATAAAGTGAAGAAAAGCTTCTGCCTTCTCGCGCCGCTCAGTGATCGTCTCAGCATCGAATTTGCCAAACAGCTTTGGCTTTGGGAAATCAGGGAATTCGCCGCGCAAGTACAACTGCTGATGAAGCTTCGACTCCAACTGCCACAGTTTCCACAGCTCTTTGTAACGTGTCCACTGTGAAAATGTCACTGGATCCAAATCGAGGCTGTTTTTGGGAACTGCCTAAATTTTGCGCAAATTTCAGTGAGTAATGATCAATGCTTGCAATTGAATATGTATTTTTAAGTTTTATGTGGTCTAAATATGTGTTATCTTTATGCAGCTAAATGTTGCGATCAAAATGCAATAATTTGGGTGTCACTGCGTCTTTTAACACCTCATGACTGAAATGCAACTTAAATTGAAAATTTAGCAATAAAATTATCATTTTTACATATGGAAATTTCTGAACCTATAACAGTAGAAATAAGCCCATAATAACAATGATAAATGCGCTGAGTATGCAATGATTAAAAGCAATCAAAACGTTCTCCATCTCAACTGAAATTTTAATCTATATTTGCAAACGGTGCATAGAACTATCTGAAACCATGCGTCATAGTAATTGGCGTTATTTCAAGACATTCTGCACTCTATCGAGCCATAACTCCTTAGCAGAAGGAAATAAGCGCTTCTAAGATCAATTAAAGATAAGTTAATTTGTAAAAAATAGTGCAAACCGATACGTGTGATTTCGAAAAAAGGGTAATTCGTCAAAAATATTCAATCGTGTCACTTTGACTAAGAGCTACTCTGCTGCTATCAATAAAAGTCAATTAAAAAGAGACATAGAGCTCAGAAAGTGACTTACGTTAATCAGAATGAGGTAGCAAGTATGGCCGTCGGTTTCCTTGACTTCTGTTATGACAACTTTAGTCGACCAGTCTCCTTTGGCCGCAGACAGTACGGAGCACAGACTGGTCGGCCGACTTTGAAGAGTTCGCATTGATGATAATTATTATTTGCATTGCTACCTCAGAAATTCTCTCTTAGTCTACTTCAGACAATTCTGCTGGATTTGCTCGAGAAAATACTGATGGTTGTGCGAACGTTGTCGATGGGTGTACGGTAGCTCTCAGGGAATTTCGAATTGGGATTACGAAGACTATGTTGAAGGCGTCAAGTTTACACTGTCTGGCGACGCAAAACACCGCTGATAAGTAAAACATCTTTATTTTTACAGCCTCTTCGCTAGTCAAGCATTTATATTGAGCGTGTCCACCCAGTCTGTGTCGTTAGCGCTGACTTCTGTCAGCTATACACAGGCGGACGTTCGTCGTGCGTCCAATCGATTTTCCACACTGACAATATTAATCTAGAGTTACCAATATAGAAACTGCTGAGACAGCTCCCTTATGATCACCTGGGCCCTATTTCACGAACGCTCAGAATCGGAAATCTGTGAAAAGTCGGCTGAGTCTCATACTGTTGATACTAGGGTTATACGGCCGAAGTGCGCTACTCAGCCAAATTATCACAGATTTCCGATTCTGAGCGTTCGTGAAATAGGGCCCTGTATGCAGTAAATGGCAGCATATTTTTTAAGGAAGCCAAAGCATTGCTTTGAACTTTGCCTCTAATTTCTTCGCTGGACCATGAGATGAACGCGTTTTTTCGACGAATTCAATTTTTTACCGAGAAAAAATTATATAGCGATCGTATCGAAAGTTTATCAGAACATTACTGATATAACTTGACACATCTTTTAAATTGAATGCAATCAAGTCATGTGTTTGTTGGGAAAAGCGTGATATTTTAGATCGCTTTTCTATCAGCCGAGCGCAGTAGCACTTGGCCTTGTTCTTATTTACTTTTGTATGCGTTGGCTATTCTATTTATCGCTTAAAATAATTGCTGTCTGTGCCTTGTCCACTCTGAAAACATATTTCGAGGTTTCTTGTGAAAACACATTCCCTTATTCTACATCCTTTTTGTTTCATTCAGCAGCTTCTTCATGAATCGAATGAATTCTAGCGTATTATTGTTTTCTCGCGCGGATTTTGTACTTAATTCAGCTATAAATTATTGAGTCAAGAGCAAGTGTACTCAAAAATACTTCAAGAGTTATGTCCCCCTTGGAGGAAGACATATTCAACAGCTCTCTCAAAAGCAGGCTCATTACATTCGCTCAAACCAAAATCATTTGATCGACTACACCATGTTCCCATTACACGTGATGCTAATCGAAAAAGTGCTCGGTGCTTAAGTCTACGTGCATGTGCGTGAACACGTGCACGACAAGCGGCGGAGAAGCACAAAGCAAAGTCCGAGAGTAAAGACCATTCCAAACCCAATTGTGTTTGTCGGTTCCTTAGCGATCAGAGCATATCAGTGGTCGCCCAATAGCTCGACAACAATACCAAATTTTTACCGATCTGCTGATCGAGCACTGCGCGTTGTTATCGTGGGAAGAATGGTGACCGGGGGAAAGTGCAGCGTTTGCTAAATGGTCGCCCCTAAGCGCCCTTATCGGCGCATATAAAATTGGTCTGCACTGGTGCAAGATCACTTCATACTTCACCCTCTCTTGCGGTGAACCCCACTCATACATCTACCTTGATTGTTGAGTGAAATTGGCTTAGGTCGCTCAGCAATATCTGACAACTTCCCAAATCTTGCGAAAAACTTGTCACTTGTTTCCTCAAACGCAACCTCTGAACACAAGCCACTTTTACTCAAAAACTATAATAAACGAAAAAATGGGAGGCAGCATCAAGTTCGCTTTGACTGTCGACG
>NIUQ01004803.1:0-12696 GCA_002796945.1 Plectus sambesii
CTGTGTTTTCACTTCCATGCCCACTTCTGTAGTGCGTGTTGGCGTCAAGGGACGTCGTTTTCACCAGGCATTCTCCCGTCGGTGAGAAGTCAAGCTACATACACGCAGCAGGGCGTTGGTTGTTGCAAAGTATTTGAGTATTTTGTTTGAGTTAGGCAAATGCCTCTCAATCGTGAACGATTAATGTTTAGTCATGGTAACCTCGTAATCATTGAGGACAAAGGTGAGAGGTAAAACAAGTATGGTGATAAGGATTACCATAAGTTTGTTAAATTGCCTGAGCGCAAGGCGCTTGGGCTTTAAATGGAGACAAATCAGCCTTCGGCGTGATCAATGCTAAGTGATGACTCGTGGTTTATACAATAATAATTTTACGTTAGATGGGCATTTATTAAATCGGCCGGTAAAATTGCTGAAAGCAGCCGGTTGTACTCAAAACAGCCGGTCATACTTAAAACAGCCGGTAAAAAGCCAGTGTTACTTAAAACAGCCGGTAAAAAATGGTCTTACTTATAATAGTCGGTTGTACTCAAATCGGCCGGTAGTACTCAAATTGGCCGGTTAGACGGATTTATACTGTAAATGTATGGTGACCAATGAGTGACACTGACGGGTGTCAATTTCAAAAGTTAATTTGCGCGCAATTAACCTGCTTGCCTGCTTTGAATGCGTAATATTTCAAAGATTGCTGTCATTTCTCGTTCTGTTTGCATTCACAAGTGAAGACTGGGTACAAGACAGTTCAGGAACAGAAAAATGAAGTACATGCGAATACAAGAGAAAATCAAGTCATCAAAAGAGCATTTCCAATTTTTTTTGGCCGGCCAGGGCCACGGGTGAATCCAAAGGGGAGGGAACTAGCAAGAGGATTGAGCTGAAACTGGTTTTTGATGACACCAACGGCTACAGAATGCTTACAAGAATACTTCTTAAGACCAACGGGACAAGTACAGAGAAGAAAGCCTCGAGAGCTGTCAACACAATAGTACGAGCGAGACCAAGCTGCGAATTCAGAGAATGAGGCGAACTTGGATGGATGGGAGAAACGACGCGACCATCTTGAAAAGCGCATTTCTCCCGCAAGTTGACCGCGCACAAAATATGAACCGCGAACGAACTGGCGACGAATAAAGTTCATGTTGGCGATATCTTGCAAGGAATGGTGAGCTTTGACTTCTGTCGCGAGTGTCGGGAGGGCGGAGAAGGCTGGAACTGGCATTCTTCAATCTCCCGCTTGCTCCAGTCGGATAGCATCCGTCAGCACAACGAAAGGAAAGATTTGATGGTCATGCGGCGGCGAAAAGTACTGGAAAATGTATTATGAATGTATATGGCGAATAGTTTCAAAAGGTCTTAAAGAAGACTTACTACTGACGCTTTATAATACTGTGCAGCGACTCCAAGCCGTTGTTCGTCAAAACGCTGCCAGGCATTGACCCTTCAAACCAAAATCGCAGAGGTCCTCGGATCCAAATGCGGCGGAAATATTGACTGAATCGCGTCATTCCTTCGTTGCGCCACTGCTTCACAAGTTTCTTCGCCGCCGAAAGAAACACAGGAACAGTATGTGCTAACTGAAGAAGGGAAATTTCTTTGAGGATCTTGCTTCTGCGCTCCTTTGGGACACCCTTGTTCGTCATTTGCATTTTCACTTGCTTTTTCATATGGAAAAAGCACGTAAGACGGAGAGCAGTAGGGAACACTTTGCTGACGGCGCGAGTAATAGATGGATCGCCATCGCTCATGACGGCGCTCGGCCGGTACTCAGGAAGACCTGACTAGAGACGGGCACTAAAAATAAAAACACGCACAGATGTCAATAATTTTTATATCAACAGATAGAGCATATCGAGATTAGTCTAACTGTGCACTTCTTTTCTTCAAAATAGATGCGAAACTATTTTATATTTTCGTCTGAAACTTTGGTGCGCTGATGGCCGCACACGTTGTTAAGCGGTCAACAATCTGGTTGTGGCGTACAGCGTTCATTTGCATCGGGGGACCCTGAGCGGAAAGGAAATTGAGGGGGGAAAACAAAGCACAGGTGTCAAGAAGTGACACTAAGCACGACTGGCGACAGGATTAACGGTTGTAAAACGTCATTCGAACGCATCCCCCTGAACTTCATGTAATGAGCTCCTTCTTGTCTACTCTTGAGTACTATATTCGTGCCAAGACAGGAGAGGATTTAAACTTTCTAAACAAGCCTAAATTTTTTCAATCCAAAAGCCGCGCCCCTAAACATCGTTTAAATGGTTCAAACTATAGCACAAATGAAAGCTCATCACTTCTTTAATCTAGAACCGTTGGCAGCAAAAGCGAATTTGCCTTTAGTTTTTTTAAATCTTTCATAGAACACACGCAACTGCTATTAAAGTGCCATTTTCAGTACTGGAACTAAAACTCAAAAGCCGCGCCCTTAAAGCTAGTTTAGAAAGAGCAAAAAAGAATGAAACTAGCGTAAAAAATCTCGTAGATTCTAATTCCGTTGGCAGCAAAGCTCGAAAAACCTCTAGTATTTTACATTCCTCATTTTAAAAATTTGCTAGCAACGTTGCGACGACGATTTTGACTAAAAATCGACTCATTGCGAAAAATTTAGAACGTATGGGGTAAATTCACGCGATAAAAATAGTTCCAGCATCGAAAAATATCATCAATAACGTCTTTATTATATTTTAAATGAAATTAATTCGTGACGATCAGTAATCGCTGAAAATTGCGTTTCGGCGTCGCCGCTTTTCTCAGCACCGATTCTACCGTAATCTTTCTCGACGGCAAATTCGTTTGTGCCCGTCTCTAGACCTGACTGCCGCAACGCCTCTTGTAGACATTCAAACAGCTTAACGTAAGCTGCCGTTGACTCCGTCTGACCGATAATGGCGATGCCCACCTACAAAAATATACGGTACCATCATTCACGAAATGCGGAAAATTTAATATAGGGTTACAAACAATTAAAGGAAAGCTTACTGGATGCAAACGCCTGTCGTGAATAATGTTCTTCTGTTGTTAGTTGTCTCCTTTCTTACACGGTTTTATTCTATCATCTACCGTTGTAACAGAAACAACTATATAATACGGTGGTTCATAGTGAGAGTGAGATAGCTATGGTGAGCCGACTGTCTCCCCCAAAGCTATAACAAGCGAGTGCCCACGCCGGTCTAAGGATAGCTTGCCGCGCGGGACATCCTATTGGTTTTTGTCCTTTCCTTTGATTGCATTCCATGCGCAATCAGTCGTTTGCTGTCTAACGACGCTAAAGAGAAAAAGATGTTTCCACTTTCGCTCAATAATCTATCCCTAACGAGCAGTTACATCGCGATTTCGCGACACTCCCAGGACAAGGAAAGCGAAACGTGGAAGCAATATCTATAGTTACAATAATGGCGGATTAATACCGAACAAAATCCTTGCATTTGCTATGCAATAACACTACTTATAATAATCGATGTTGAATATGAATCCTTTAATCACACTCTTCTTAGCCACGCCGAAACTGGACTCGTGGTAACAGTACCAATCCAGCTTGCCGGGTGACTGTCCTTGAGTGCTGGGTCTTCAATGAGACAGTAATAAGCATCCAATTTTTGTTGCATTTTCATGTCTTCCGAGACACTCCGTTGGATGTAGCTATTACTGTTGATGTAGCTGAGATATTCTCCTTCTGGGTGGAGCTTGAATTCTCCACCTGTTAAAACTGGTATATTTCCTCTTTTCATATCTACACCAATTGACGTCTTGGTGTATTTCTTGCTGGTAGCAGTATTATCTGCTATGCAGCCCTCCCACCAGCAACTTGATGAGTTTGATTATGGTAGACTACTTGGTGATATTCATTTCTAGCTAATTGTGAATTGCTTGATTGTTGAGCACGATTTCTTCTGATGAGGTTTGAATTTCCATTAGTGGCCTCTGCTTGTCGTTTTTTGGTACTGCACTTGTCGCTTCTTTGGTGGACGGCTGTATTAATTTTTAGCGCTGGGCTCTTCTCCGGCACCAGTTTACTCTGCTCTGTCTCTGTTACAGCCATCGCTTTCTTTTTCTGCATGATTTCTTTGAATTTGGTTGCGCCTCAGGCGCTCAAATCCACTCCTCGGTCGACCACCATTGCTCTGGGGTCTCTGCGCATTGGGCGCTCATTGATACTCCTTGGGTGGCCACCATTGCTCTGGGGGCCTTGATGCTCTGTCTTATTTGGACAAAGCGCGGAATTGGGGCTTCTTTTGCTGAAGAAGCATGGTCGGTTGTCGGTGCACTGCCCTGCACCACATCCTGGTTTCTGCCACTTGAAACACAGGCAAAATTTTTGTGGCTTTCTGTAGCCTTTTGTCTTTGGTTGCCGACATAGTGCAGTATCTTCTCGAATAATCATTTATGCAGGAGGTCCATTTTGATTTTCTTGATTTTTCATTCTACTCTTCATAGCAACGTTTGCAGTTCTTTCTTAATATATTGGCGCTATTTGCAGACTGTCTAGCCTTGTTTCTTTATTTTCTCTTTATAACTGTATAGCTGTATTCATCTTGGCATCGCTGACTTGGTTATAGTTGCTATATGTGAGTGATCTCTGCCACTGAGCCACCCATTTCTTCTACTTGACCACAGATCCCTTTCAATTTACTTGAAGCTTTGCAGACATCAATCGTTCATTTGCTGGCCTTGGGTGGTGCATGCACGCTCACATGCACCCTGAATTGAGTGTGCTCACGGGAATCCATACCTCTGAATGAGCACTTACTTTACCCCTGAGTTTTCATGAACTACAGGGTATCTTACATCGCTGCCATTCATGGCAGGGTCACCAGCTACAATCTCTTTAGCCTCTCCCTTCTGGGCGCTTAAGAGGTTTTTCTTCTTGTGGATCTGCGGTAAATTCTCTTTATAAATAGATGCCTTGAATTTCTCCCAAGATTGCTGAGTCTGTGTCACATTTTTCATGATATGACACAGTTTTATTCTTCGCTAGCGGGACAGTTCATTTCTGCATCAATATTTGTTGATAAATTTCTGTTGACTGCGCCTCTTGATCTTTTTCTTCCCATCCCCTTGAATCGGATGGTACTGTCGGTACAGATGTTGCTAATGACTGCGCTTGCCTCTCACTCTCCATTTTCTCTCAGTAGTAGAATATTCCGGATTCTTCAGTTAGCCGATGCACCACTTGTCGTGAATAATGTTCTTCTGTTGTTAGTTGTCTCCTTTCTTACACGGTTTTATTCTATCATCTACCGTTGTAACAGAAACAACTATATAATACGGTGGTTCATAGTGAGAGTGAGATAGCTATGGTGAGCCGACTGTCTCCCCCAAAGCTATAACAAGCGAGTGCCCACGCCGGTCTAAGGATAGCTTGCCGCGCGGGACTTCCTATTGGTTTTTGTCCTTTCCTTTGATTGCATTCCATGCGCAATCAGTCGTTTGCTGTCTAACGACGCTACAGNCTAAGGATAGCTTGCCGCGCGGGACTTCCTATTGGTTTTTGTCCTTTCCTTTGATTGCATTCCATGCGCAATCAGTCGTTTGCTGTCTAACGACGCTAAAGAGAAAAAGATGTTTCCACTTTCGCTCAATAATCTATCCCTAACGAGCAGTTACATCGCGATTTCGCGACAACGCCAGTGGCGATCGCTGACGCCTAACGTCAACACCGTACTCTCCTCGTACATCAATTTGTAAGTCCCGTCAACCTGCAGGACATCACCCCCAGGCTTGCCAAGATTCTGCACAAGTCTTTGAGTCGTTAGGAAAGTGTAGAAGGCGTTGGGGTTGTCAGGGTCGCAGTCCAAACGAGCACGAATAACGGAGTCTGGTGGTGATGCTGCGCTTCTTTCGGGAAACCGACTGCTGATTTCTTCAAACAGCGCTCCAATAGTCCTAATTGGCGGCCCTTCCAGTTTCCTCTTCTTGTACGCGACCGCATTGTACATCTGCTTTGGTGTTGGCACATCTAGCAGACCTGGTCCTTCTCTTGCATAAGCAAGCTGCTGAGCCAAGGGGCTGATTTCTCCAACTCCTCTCCTTACTTCCATGGCCATATCAATCATTTCGCGAGCTGCTCGTTTTAGGCCTGCATTTGTGCACGTTTAGGAGTTCTATTCATTAAATATTTTTAAGTTGCTTACCTCTTTTATATTCTGCATTCTCGCAGTTGTGCGCCTCGTACTCAAACAATTCGTACATCTCATCTTCTCCATCTCCCACATATGTGTACATTTCGAACGGGCACTTGAACTGTCGTTTCTGTTTGCATTCGTACTCCACCTTCTCGCCGTACTTTTGCTTCTTAGTGCTCCTTTTATGCACCTTCTTTTCTTCCAACACCTTCTTCAGGTCTTCAAAGCTTTTGAACCTATCCGTAATCCTCTAATTCTTTTTAAAACGAGGCATTTTTACCAAACAGCTGCGCTTTCTCGCAAGTGATCAATCACTGTGTGCATTGCGTGGGGCACTGCGGTCACATTGGGCGCATTCAAAGCAGGCAAGCAGGTTAATTGCGCGCAAATTAACTTTTGAAATTGACACCCGTCAGTGTCACTCATTGGTCACCATACATTTACAGTATAAATCCGTCTAACCGGCCGATTTGAGTACTACCAGCCGATTTGAGTACAACCGACTATTATAAGTAAGACCATTTTTTACCGGCTGTCTCAAGTAACACCGGCTTTTTACCGGCTGTTTTAAGTATGACCGGCTGTTATGAGTACAACTGGCTGCTTTCAGCAATTTTACCGGCCGATTTAATTACCACCCCGTTAGACACTTTGTGTCCTTGTAAAATATAACATTTTCTACTATAACTCAGTTCAGGGTGTGCATTCCACTAATCCAAGGCTATTAAAGCTAGGCATGATGGACAGGGACTTAAGGCGTACTGCAAGGAGAAGGATGCTAATGAAGTGCTGACCCACCAAGCCAACTCCATCAAGAAGTGGTTCAAGCATGTCTGCTACTTGTGTTTCCTTCCAGAATACCTCCATCTACAATTTGCGTGTGACCTTCTGAGGGCTGTGCCCACCTACCCAAGCCTAGTCATCAATGCACAGCTCCACAAATTCTGCCTCTACTTCAAGTCCTACTGGATGGGCTGCCCCCTCATCTGCAATATATGGGGCCAGTGCGGCAACACTGGACCTTGTACCACCAATTACATTGAGGGGTGGCACAACAGGCTTCACAGCTGGATGAATGGGCGCCACCCATCACTCGCCAAAATCATTGGACTGTTCCAGTCTTCTCAAGATACAAGCAAGTTCCACCTTCATGCTCTGTAAACTGACCTGCTAGTGATTGCTAAGCCCCAGAAACCAGAAGTGGTGCGACGCAACATTCTGCTTCATGAGATGGCTATGTTAATACATAAACAATTTTAGGGCAACAACAATTGTATCTAGTATGGAAATAATGTATTTGTGCTTTAACCCTTCCGCAACTTCAAATAAGCCTAAGCTTAAGGTGTAATCGTTTTGCCATGGACATTCCAGCGCACCTGCCGCCAATCTGTGGAAATTTCGGCGCTCTATTGTTACGGCGCGGCGCAATTATTTTTTTGATGAGTTAATTGACCAGCCATGGACCTTCCAGCCTAATGGATATTTCGGCTCAATGGACATTTCAGCTCGCATTCCAATAGGTATGACCGCGCCTAAATGTCACTCAAATATCTGCGCAAATAATGTATTGTGCATCGAAACAATGCCAATGTCACTNTATCTGCGCAAATAATGTATTGTGCATCGAAACAATGCCAATGTCACTCAAAGCGCCTATCAACTTTGGTTATCTCGAAGCTTTGTTTAGTGACAAGGAGTGCTTTCTCTACCATTTCCACTAAACAAGGACATTTTCCAAGTCAGATTTATATGAAAAATTTCCCTTTTGATTAGGAAAACGTTCTCTTTGCTCTGGAAAGTGCCTGTATTAAGTAGAAATGCACATAACTACTCAAACATGCCTTCTTTAAGGATTTGAGCAAAAATCAAGCCAAAATAAAAGCATATAAGCAAAACCCGCTTAAGTGCAAAAACCGGATAAATGCAATAATTTTTCGTGCCTGGTCGAATTGTACTTATCCGGTTTTGACTGTAAAGGCATTTTAACAGTTTTGTCCATTAGTGTTAATGTTTCTAAAATGTCTCGCGTTTTTTCAACAAAGCATAAAATATCGAAAAATGAACCAATTTTAAAGATTAAAAAATGAAAATCTAAGTTAGAAGTAGCTCTGTCATATGCAACAAACTGCAGTGAAATTAGTTGCGTTTTCAAGGAGTTCATGCAATCTAACTCATAGAGGGACTTTTTGGACCCACCATTATTTCATTATTGTATCCCGCCTTTAGCATTGCAGCTAAATTCCTAAAAACATGGGCATTAATACAGAATTTTACGCTCTTTCGAATGGCATGTCGAACTCGCGCGCGCGATGTCTGGAAGTACCCTCTAGAGGAAGGCCTGATGTTTTGAAACACCCTGTATTTGCTTTAATATGCGACTAAGCGCCACTCAGCCTTTCTGAAGGCTGATGACTGCTTAGATAATCGCATGCTGGTGTCGTACTTAAAGGTGTGTTTGGCTAAAAGTGAATCCGAACCACTTTTATTCACCCAATAGTGAGTCTATTGTCTAAAAGTGAGTCCTTGCAAGATTCATTTTTATTTCAAGTTTGAAATGAGTTTGAGTTAAACAGTCAGAGTTGTGAGATTAGTTCATATGTGTCATGAGAAATGCGTGGTCAGAATATGGAAGGAAAGGAAAATGTCATCAAAAAACAAGAAAATGAAGCAGAAACCTGGTAAATACTATCAGTATGGAGGATTCAAGTTGGAGAAGTACAACAACATCATAGACTTCCTGCATTCAAACAAGTTACCCGACTCCGGCATAAGCAACTCATGTGGCGGTGTAGTAAAGAACATGCCCTAAATGCCACATTGGTTATGTTACTTCTTAATCATTCGGTATTTTCTCCTACGCATTACTCATTCCCTTTCTAACCTTTCCTGTGCTTGCTCATAATATATAAGATGTGGTGAGCTATCAATAAAGGCAGTATACCTGTCTCACGGCCTAGAACACAGCTTACCACCCCACCCTATTACACTCAGACAAAACAGCCCTGAAGAGCAAAATCGGCAGTTTCAAGCGCATGTGTAAAAACTTCTGCGTGGGAGCAAATGGCGTCACCCTCCTGTACATCAAAATGACTGCCTCAAAGAAGAAGTAAGCTGCATCTAAAGATCCCATTGCAGAGGAAGGTCATTCAGATGACAGCAAGCAAGATCACAGCCCAGATTTGAAGCATTCTCCAACGCAAACAGAGAGCAAACCGCGATAAGTAATTCTGAAGGGGCAAGTAAAGAGAGTGATTTAAGAGGTTCACGAAGAGGTTAGGAAAATGGTAAAGAACATGTACAGCACCATAAAAGAGCGCTACTATTGGGATACGATACAGTGGGACTGCAAAGTATTCTGCGCAATGTGCCCATGCTGCCAAAGAAACAAACCTTTGAAGGTGCGCTATTGAATTTATGGTAGTGTGATGTTAAATAATTTCATGTATTACAGGTTGAGGCGCCAACGTTGCACCCTGTTCCCCCACCAAGAGACGCGCTGACGCAGTGGGGCATTGATTTAGTCAACTTGCCAATGGCTGAGGGGGGCTACAAGCATCTCGTTGTTGCCATCAAACATCTTACAAAATGGGTGGAAGCGCGACCATTGAAAACGAAAGGGGCAGGAGAAGTGCTAGAATTCTTTGAGGAGTTGTGCTCGCGGTTTGGAATGCCAAAGCTGCTGATCAGTGACCAGGGCAGGGAGTTCTGCTACAAGTTACTCAATGGCTTCTGTGAGGCTGATGGCATTGATCATCAAATGACAGCCGCTTACCATCCTCAGGTATACTTTAAAATAAATTTTGGAAAAAATGAACGCGCACAATATTAACATTTTCATTTTTAGTCTAATGGTGCTACTGAGTGGGCTAGCCAGACTATCAAAAAGCAATTGAGGAAGATCGCTGAAGATAACTGCAATACCTGGCAAAAACATCTGAACCAAGTTCTTTTAGGGTTGCGCACACATGTCCCTTGCGCAACGAAATATTCGCCCTTTGAGTTGGTGTATGGCTTTAAGGCGCGGTTCGCTGTTGACAACAAGCTGGAGGAAGGAAGTGAACAAGCAGGAGAAAATCATGATGAGGAGCAAAGCATCATGATCTACTTGGCATCCATCAACGCTCACTTTGACGATATTAAACATCAACGCAACATCGCTCACACCAAAATCAAGATCAAACAGGTGAAACAGAAGAAGGCATATGATGGGAAACACACGCCATGCCCATTCAAGAAGGGCGATCTCGTCAAACTACAACAAAGTCGCAAAGGAACGTGGCAGGGAGGAAAGATGCTCGCCAATTTCATTGGCCCACTCACTGTACAGCATATGTAGAAGTCTCAAATTATGGTACTTGTAGATGCCAGTGGCAACAAAATCAGCTCAGGCAAGACTGGCATCAGCTGAGGATGAGTACTACCATGGAATGAAGATGCTGAGGATGCTGATCAGCTGACTAAAAGAAATCTCAAAGCCTGGTCAGGAGAGTAAGGACCAGAACAAGCAGAGTTGTCAGAGTCAAGCGAGGAAGAAGGAGAGTCACCACAACAAGAACAACCAACAAGCAATGAAGATGACATCTGCGAGGCAGTGACCATCAAACTCCCCAATCCCAACACGCGCTTTTCGTTCAAGCCTCCCAGCGCCCACTACTTTGATGCCGTCTGCAAGAAATTGCGCATCTGCGCTGTTGAGTGCATCAAGTATGGCAAAGAGTGCGAATTTTTCGTCAGAGTTCCCCCAAAGGAAACCATTGATGTTGCTGGAGATGGCAACTGCCGTTTTTGGGCCCTTTCTTTAGCAACGATGGGTATTGAAGCTTTCCACACTAAGCTTTGGAAAGCTGTGTGCAGCACTCTCCTCCAAGAGCACAAAGAGTTTCGCTCATTCATAGGTGGGGCTGATGACAGCAAGCTTGCAGTCTCCAACTACCTCAAAGAATCAAAGATGAAGCAGGTCTGGGCAACAGGCATTGAGTTGAAGGCAGCTGCTCGTCTGCTTGGCATGCAGATTAGGACATTATGTCCCACTTGGTAATGGCAAGATGATTGCCACAAGTCGATGGATCTCCATCCCGCCCATGTCGTATCAGGATGCCACCAGCGCTGCCATTGATATCAACAACCTTCCCACGATTTACCTCAATAACTGCAACAGTCATTACAATTTAGTTGTTGAGATGGTTGATGCAGATCAGTGATCGCCCTCACATTTTCATTTATGTATAGATCGTCCTGTTATTTCTTGCTTATCACTCACATGGTGTCCCCTACTTTCAATAAACTAACAACTGTTTATAGCAAATATATGAATTTCAAGGAGGATTCACTTTTAGCTTGAAATAAAAGTGAATCTAGGAAGGATTCACTTTTAGACAACTGGACTCACTTTTAGCGGCTAATAGTGAATCCGATTCACATTAATGGCTGACACCGGCCGCATTAACGTGGATATAAGTAGTCAGCTGCCCATGGCTACTTTGATTTCGCTGTCCAGTGGAATTAATATTCTGAGCACAGAGAAGATGGTCCCTGACAGTCAAGCAGCAATGCAAGTCTATGCTGCTTTAAAAACAATCATGAACACTTACTTGAAAGGAAAGAGTTAGTGAATTTCTTGCCACATCCATTGATATTTATCTATTGCGTCTTCCATTAAACAGAAATTCAGTTACATCATAATTCTGCATTCTGTTAATACATTCACTATGAACGACTGAAATCTTTAGTTGTTTCTGCTACAACGGTTGATGTTAGAATAAAACTGTGAAAGAATGAAGACAACTACCAGCACCAACAATTCTTCACAACGTGGCAGAAAGAAATTTATGACCCAAAGTATAGGGGACACTCCCCCTAATTTAGGGATATTTTTAGCAATCCTGCTATTATGCCATTCAAAATTAATAGTGACCTGAAAAATACATTTCGAAACCCTTTTTTCGCTAGTAATACACCAAATTAGAGGGGGTGCGCGCTACAATGTGGGTCATAAATCCTTTATGCCAAAATAATTCCCTCAGTGAGGAGGGTATTCTAAAAAACCAAAATTTACATAGATCCGTTCAGGTTATGCAAAGTTATTCAAATTTAAAAATCGGGGAATTATTTGGGATACCATGTATAACAGGTCGAGTTTGCTTTGTCAGCGTCCTCTGTCCGATATTACTCTCCAGGACGGTGCCGCACAATTGTTCAGTGCACCATGATACTTTGACCAAAATCTGGTGCAAAGCCTACATTTTTCCTACACAGTCAACTGTGTTTATAACGCCTGGCTCTATAACGTCGCTGTCTTTATAACGTCGGTCCTTGGCCGGTCCCGTCAAAGTGTACTATGTTTTGTACAGGGACCGACTGCCTTTATAACGTCGGTGTTTGGGCGGTCCCTTGACCGACGTTAGTACTGAGTTGACTGTTTTTCTCGCGCTCTGCGCGAGCCTTCTTCTCATCGGGCCAAAGTGTCCCGCGTGAATAAGACGCACCATGTTTTCGCATGGAAGCAGACGTTCGCAGGCGCTAAAAATGATCGGCTCGCGAGGTTTTCGGGGTCGCTGATTCGAATGGAAGCATTCGTTTT
>NIUQ01004804.1:0-12613 GCA_002796945.1 Plectus sambesii
TGCAGGTTCTCTCGTGAAATTCGAGAAAAGCAGCACGCATAACGGCCTTTTCGCGAAATTTGAACGTCGGCGATAGAAAAATGCGAATGTTCGGTGTTGGCGATGGGGAGTTCCTGTGCAAATTTGACATTTCCGGGGACTCACTTCGTTGTTGATTTGGCAGCGCCAGTAATTTACTGGAACAATAGCGAATTCCAAGGAACAGCAGAGCGCACAGCCACAGAAATGAAACTCGATGCATATACATGGTTGGTAATATTCGTCGCGCTAAAAATATCAAAAAATTCTCCGAGTAGTTCGAAGAGAGGTTTCAAAATTAGACGGGATCCTCAACGCTGTGTCCGCGTAGTAGCAAAATCTGCAAAGACGCGCGCGCTTGGAGACACACTGAAATCCTGCACTATACTGCAATCAGCATTGTGTCACTTATCGACCGATGCGAATGCAATTGTACTCTTGTGCACATGTGAAACACTTGAGAGAGGTAAAAGGAGCTAATTATAATTGCCCTACGCCATAATCTTGCGTGACTGATGCACTCTGGTCATGTCCTTGAAGTTCTCCTAACACTAAAGCTCCCTATTGAACAGCATTATTATTTATAGTTCGCCAAAGTTCAAAACGATAAGTCATAAGTAATACAACAAATATACGTTATAGAGTGATTTCCTACCACTTCAATGAAGATTCTTTAAAGCAGTAGCGTCTGAGAGCATTTAAAACGGGGGGGAACGAGCCAGCGTTTAATCATAGCATTACATTACTTAGGTCTGAATTGATAACATTTTCTCTCTTCTTTAACATATTTGTTTACTGATTATTAATGCGCAAGAAAAATTCTTGCATGCGCATCATAGTAGCCGGATACAGTTTTAAGAATAGCCAGAGAATATTTTTCCCAAATTCTCCCTTACACGACATCCTCACCAAATGAAGCCGAAACTTCAGCTGCTTAACTTCTGCAGTTGCTAACAGACGGTAGCTAAGATTTCTAGCAGTACCTTCCTGAGTGTTGAAGATCAAAAATCATTTAGCGCAACGAAATAACTACGCCCTATGGTATCCACTCGTAGTCGTAGTCCACACCGCGGGTTGCCATTTTTCTTTGATATTATTCGTATAGTGCTGGCAAAAAAACACTTGGCAACAACTGCCGATTAAAAATGAGAAAGAGGGGCGCGACCTTCGGACAAGCAAAGGGGAGCAATGGTAAGGCGAATGAATGAGAAGAACGAGTCGAGCCGTAACTCTCCCATACCTCGAGTAGGTTGCTCTTATCCTCCTCAACTCGCAGTCGGCCACAATTCATTCGAACTTTCTTTCACCACGGCCGGGTAAATACAACAGCACTGCCGTGGGATTGCGCGACTGACCATCTTTTTCGATTAACGCAAGTTAATACAAAATATCAAGAAGCGAGAAAACCAGATGAAAAGGACAGTTTAAAATTTCACCCTCTAGCCGGTTCTTGCATTTGCTGGTTCAATAATTGTATCTTGATCGGTGGAGTATTTCCTATTCTGATTGGCGTTTGTACTTTTTTTAGAGACAGTTGTTGACTGTCATGGCTAGTTTTCGTACACTTTTACTCTCATTGATTTGCATCTTGCTATGATATCATATTCCATTCCGCTTCACGGCTCCTTCAACGTTCGCCTAAATTGGGACCTTACACTATGACGCTTAGCGCGAAAAGAAACAAGTTTTACGGCCGCGATATGCACTATTGTTGCCTTTCGAACTACCAATGTTAAAGTTTATTCGATGTGTTTTTAATGTCTTTTTTCGCCACTGCAGCGGTTAGAATGGCATCACCCGCAGCGCAGCCGAGCATAAATGACATGTTCAGTAAGGCAGATACGGCAAAAATAGGCAGCTTCACCGACTGGTAGATGGCGTCAGCAATACAAGTAAACTGGTGTAATCTTTGACGATCGATTTTTCAGAACTACTTGCTCACTTGATAGTTGCGCAAAAATAATTGAGCACATTATGGAAAATGAATGTGAAAAAGTGATATTTTATTGTGTGCTGCTTAGCAAACATGAACACATTACTAAATGACGCTTCCATAGATTTAAATGTGCTTTTGTACTGTTTTTGCACTAGGCATTTGTTGCATCGCCGCTCTCATGGGCAGAGTAGTTTAGCGCACGTAGAAAATAAGAAAATTGAGCAAAATTGGAATGCAGAGAATGTTTCTCTAACAACTGCTCGCTGACGCAGCGGTTGATTGTCTCTGCGCTGGTTGCAGCAAACAAAGAAAAAATCGTGTAGATCCAACGGGACGCGTCATTCGATTGAGGAATTGAAGTGATGACGACACTGACAGCGCCTCCCCCCTCCCCTGCCTTTCGTTTTATCACGTCGTCGCGTGCATTCCAGTTTCCGGCCGCAACTTGCGATTCACAAGTTTTTGTGAGATGACATGGCCAGGCAGTCGGCAGCAATTTATGCGCCATTTAAATAAAAACTGCTTAGAGGGCTGCGAATGAATAGAAATTTTTTACGCTAAGCGTTCTTCGGGTGGGCGGAGACATTGACACAAACATGTTTACATTTAGTGGAATAATAATAAGATGCTTGCAGGGGATCAAAGATGAATTTGACGATGCTGAGAAAATACGATCATAAGACATTTTTTGAAATTGCATAATGGATCGAGGTTTGTGGCTGTTAAAAATTTCATCCTAATACTGGTGAGAATAATCTCGAGCACATTTTCGGACATGGGCTATGAAGGCGCATCGTATGAAAAATTCAGTGAATAATGGGAATAATACTCTACGCACAGCTGCATGTAATCCTGTTCCGTTTCTATAGCATAACCGCTTTACATTTTACTGATATTCACTCTCCTTTTTTGATTTAAGAAGACTACGTCATCCACAGTGTGTTTAGGAATTAGTGTACGTGCTCGCCGTTAACATGACCGGGTAAAGAATATTTTGTGCTGAAAACTGGCATTTCTTGAAGATAAATGATCAAGTGTACACCGAAACGAGATTTGCATTTGGAGCCTTGCTGCTCTCTCAGACATCTATGTAGAACCCGATGCGCTGATTCGATAATGTAGTGCGAATAAGCTTTAAATGCTTATGATATAGTCTTAATAGCATATTGTCCATTTGCATCGCGCTCGATCGCGAAATGCGCTTAAACGGAGAAATTATTGGTTGAACTTAGTTATGACAAAATCATCTTGAATTCATATCAAGTTATTCCTCATGTTGTGTTTGCGCACGTTGAAAGCCAAGTAATAATTTTATGTTTTAAACTTCAATCACTTCGTGAGCCGCGTTCAACCTATTTACACCGGCAGCTCGCAACCAAGGAGTCGTTATTGATTCTTGATTCTCGTGTGAAATATACTCGATGACTGGCCAACCGGCTGCCATATAGAACCTGTGCCTGATCGCCCCGCCAGTTGACTTATGTGAGAGCCAACCGATGGGTACGAAACTGATCTTTTGCGAGATGATCTGAATGATTGTCACCTTTGTTCTCAGTTTTTCTCATTTATTACACGACTGGTGAGCATATAAACACTATCCACAGTAACTGATAACATAGTATCAGCGATGCTTAAAGTTTTAGATCAATTGTATTGATTGAGATTCATACATTTAAAAAAAAGAGGTTATCACGGATTCAGCGATATGCTCGAGTTCTGTTTCTGTCTTGAGCAGAGCAAGGGAATAATAAGTCTGCGCATTGCCACCCAGACGATGCACCAGTTAAAGCATATTGCGAAGACGATAGAAGCTTTAATTATTATTGAACCATAATCTCGTTCAGTATGTAGTTGGATCGTATCTAAAAATAGAGAGCATAGAATACAGTTATCTTGTATCTTGCGGTCAACAACTCAGTTTCACTTATTCACATTGAATGAATAGAAAACGGAAGACCGATGGAAAGATATCCTTACAATCAGCGGTCTGATCTGTCCCGCTGGGCAGAAGCCGGAAAAACTATTTTGTGAATGTGAATTTTAGCGAAAATTTATGGAACTTTCTCACAAACTATAGAATTGAAATCTTCCCTAGTTTGTCAAGCCCGAGTACTCCACTGTATCAATACTTACCTTTTAGGGTATCTCCATTCTCGCTGTCTGTGCCGTTGTTGATGGAATCCCGTTCGTGAACGATTCTGCCTTTTGACATTTCAACGAGAGGTAAAGAAGCCAAAATTTGCTCGGCTTCATCAGTGTCAGATGGCGTCAGTTGTACAAAATCTTCTTCCGTTAAAGTTGAATCGATTTCAACCATTGGTTTCGCCCAAGAAGTAGTCGAAGAGAGGACAAGAACGCTAAGGATTATCGAGAGAAGCATTTTGAAGTGAGTTACTGATTTGTAGAAACTGCCTTTATAGTGGATGAGAGTTTACGTGGGAAAATATCTCGTAGTCTTTCGTCCTTCCATTCCCGGAAATTTTCCTCTCCTTATTTACAAATCTATTCCAAGAGCTGGGAGAACCGGTTCGATGACATCATTTTCACCTTTGACTGCCGCAGTGTTCACTTCAGTTCCCGTGAAAGAGACAGGCCTTACAGTTACGGGTAAAACTCAGCGCCAACGCAAACGAGTTAACAAAGTCAGTAAATTTTTCGTAAGAAATCGTATGAATGACGACTGTTGTTTACACTATTGTGATATGCGATGAGAAACATTGACCTCTTCATGGGTTGCCGACAACTCGAAATGTGTTATAAACGGGAAATGATCGGCGGCGAGTTAATGATCGATTTTGGACCGTCGACTGCGCTCATATACAGCTTGGCGGTTTGTGTATCTGCTTACGCTTCTTTCTAATTGAAAATATTATATTTGCAAGATTTTGTTGGCGTAAGCTATTATGCAGGCATTAACCTACTAATTTTAAATAGCGCGCACTATTGTGACTAAGCGCCCAAAGCAGAATTGGCTACGATCACGCGATCGCGTCCCGTGTCGATAAAAGCGCGCGAAGTTGTGCTCGAGTGGAGTAGGTTGCGCGGTCTAGCCCAAGAGAGCACGCTCTCTGGGAGTAATGTTGTGTTGTCGCGTTTCGCCGTGAACTATCGAACTGAAATGAAAGATAAAAAGATGAAGATAGAAGAGTTAGCCACTAGGACGCTATAATTACATAATTATCCATGGCATTACTAGTTATCATACAAATAATGCGAAGCAGTGCTAGAAACTGTCCTCGTCAACGTAAATTTTGTATCCATTCCCTCATATTGTAATAGTGAAAATGTCATGATTGCTAAGTACAGGTAGGACAGCGTGGCCGAGTGGTTAAGGCGATTGACTAGAAATCAATTGGGATCTTCCCGCGCAGGTTCGAATCCTGCCGCTGTCGAACATTTTTGACTTTATTTACATTTCGGAATCATAATTTGCTTCCAAACTCATTTGTTCAACCATGAATGAAGTTTAAGAAATGCGGATACTACTTCTTGTGGACGTTGTGGAGATTGATCGAGTTAATATTAGTTTGTATCTTCATTTTCCCGCTACTAAATTGTTATATAATAGAGTGACTACAGATTTTACTCATCTTTAACATCTTCTAGAATTGGTTGCAATACCCAAACCATATAGTTCATTATAACAGTTGTCCAAAAGGGCAAAAAAATGAAGTTTTAAACTGAAGAAAGATTTGAAACCCATTAAGCACTCGACAGCGGCAGGATTCGAACCTACGCGGGAAGATCCCAATTGATTTCAAGTCAATCGCCTTAACCACTCGGCCACGCTGTCCCATTGTTCTGATGTAGAAGTAAAAAAACGTTTTATTGAAAAGTTACAGCATGGACACTGTTTCGAGGTTGATGCGGCCTGTCTCATTTACACAACGATATAAAGAACCAATATAATGCCATCCTTGAGAGAACTTGCTTTGGTATCATAGAAGAACACTGGAATATTACACCACTTTTTATTCGTTTCGCAGTTCAAGTTTAATGAAAAGAATAGACTACAATCTGCAATCTTTCAGTGTAATTACCATTTTTGAATTATGGCTTTTTCTGCTACAATGGACCGCTTTCATATCGCCTACTTTAGCTGAAGTCGTACTTAAGACCTATCGTTTACCATCATTGCGTAAAGTCCGACTTTAGTTAAAGTACACGATATGAAACCGACCCAATGTCCTTACCCACAAAGGAATCCTGAAAAAACAGCGCCCGTCTCCTGATATTTCGATGGTTAAAAATTTCGTAATTACCCATCATAAATAAGACAGCGTGGCCGAGTGGTTAAGGCGATTGACTTGAAATCAATTGGGATCTTCCTGCGTAGGTTCGAATCCTGCCGCTGTCGAGTATTTTTGATTTCATCAATGGTTGTGCAAGTACAATATTAGAATTTCGTTCTTTCGTACCGTCAGGACTGGTTTAGTGGTTTTTTGAAGCTTAAAAAGAGCTGCTCGCATCTGATTCCAGAAAGTGCAACGTTTTCACTCACTGAATGTTTATGACGGTCCATTTGCTCGATTTTCATCTCAAAAGAATTCTTTTTTAATAAAGTTTATTTTTCCTTATCTTAATTTCATATTCGAGTTCTTTTCGAATTGCGCTTCAGTTCTGATTCTTCTGCTTTCCAGAGTGCATGTTTATTTCCTTAACAGTTGCAAACGAGCGTGAGAAAAGACTGTAGTTGGCTCTCTAAATAACTCTGCACGCTATATATTTTCGACCTGGCAAAGACGTCAAAAATAAGCAATAAAAACAGAAATTGTTTATTTTGCATTATTCAGGAAAGGATCAAACATTAATCTAACATAATTTTTGATCGCTATATCGCATGATAACATATTGATAACATGTCATTGCAGGATAACATGATAACGCACCGCGTCTCGATAACATAGTCATCGCGTTTTAATTAACATTTAAACCTGTGAACTTCAAACAATAATTTATTTAGTTCACAAACTTTTCAATGTAACTCGTTCAAAATTTTAAGCTTCTTCATTTTCCATGGTAGTTTGAAAAAGTGCCAGCAAATGATGGAAGAGCATCCAAAGTAAAGATTCACTGAGCAGTACTTTATTCGTCGATTGAGACTTGTGATTGAAATAGCATGGTATATTGAATCCGTAGGACAGCAAAAGGTATTGCGATTGCTTTTTCAGTTTTCAGTTGAGAAATCGGCTGTATGAAGTTGCGTGTGAGTACGCATCAAAGCTTTGTCATCTAACGACAGCTATGCGCATGTTGCTTTCTCGGATCCCTTGCCAAGTGTAGTCTTGTAAAAAATATCGATCATCCGTCTCCACCATGCCAAAGCAAACCAATAAAACTGATTATTAATTAAACCGGCAGTGAATTTGGTTTATATCGCTGAAATAAAAATCATCATAGAAAGGAGAATGTTTTGTTTGGAAACCATTTTAGCTACGCACTCTCATCTTATTAAGCGCCGCCTCCTTGTTTATTTTATTTCATATGCTCTAAAAATTATTCAGTTCTCGCCATGCTTCAATTTGTTATGATTTGATAGGAATCTACGAAGAGCTATTTTTTGCTCTATGTTGTTTATTTACAGCCCGAAAATCAAATGAGCAGCGACGTATTACTTTTATTGAAGACAAAATGTTTAGAGTCCATAAAGAGTTTTAAAAAATGCGGATGCATAGTTTAATCAAATTGTATCGCGTTATGCAACAAAGTAAATTATTAATAACTTTACTCGAATAAAACAGACGGCAATGAAGATAGTGAGAAACACAGCGGCGGATATAGAGCCGAAAATCGTCGCTGTTAAGGCGAATTCTTGCTCGGAAGTAATTCGCGATGTTGTCAAAAATCGTTCAATTGAAGGCTTGATGAGCATCTCGTATGCAGCTTCAGCAGCAATTTCCTTTTATGAATGTGTCGGATTCGGCTGAAATATTATTTGCATTATACGACTAGTTTCGCTTTTAAGCAAATCGACCGCGATTTCAACCATCTTTCTTTTGAGTAATATGAAGTATTCACCGGTTATGGATATCAAAATTGGCAACTCGAAGCACAGTTCAAACTTACTTTCCGAGAACATCGTTGCTCAAACACCAGTCATCGAGGTCCCACTAACTTTGACTATCAGAAATTTTAAGGAACAAACACTCACACCTTTCTCTTCGGATATTTTTATTATTCTTGAATAAATGTCTCAAAGCAAGCTTGAATGTTGCATTTTTTAGCTATTAAAACACAATTTTAAAAGATTGATAATGGTAAATTATTAATACGCTCACCTCCATCTCAATTTACTTACTACTCATGCACTCCATTTCGTTACCCTTGCTTGCTATTTCGTCATCTCTGCATTCAGTTTTCACTCTACAGTGACGAAATGGAGGGCAAGAGTGGCGAACTGAGATGAAGGAGGCTGTAATGGCGGATTAATGGTAAATGGCAAAAGAAAAGCCATGCAATGAGAAAAATGATGGAACGCTGTCCTTGACTATGCTTTCACCTAGAAAGAAAGCGCGCTCTAAGACAAACCGTATCAGAAGAGAACTGAAAACATGTTAAATGTTGAATACAATAGTTTATCTCGTTCGTGTCGCGCTGATCAATACATTCCAAATGTGTTCTATGATCGATGGTTTCCAACTCTGTAGACCATTCTGACGCATGCGACTGCAATTAGAATCAAATTTACAATATGCACTAACGACGGACCTTTACAGCGTCTACTATGATACTAATATTCTTTTACTTTGTTCGACGTCTTGGCGTCATCTTAACAGTTCCTAAAATATTAGCACGGATACATCACAAGTATTCTTCCCAATCTCGCAAAACTCATGACACCACCATTTTTGCTGATATTTTGTTAATGAGCACTCGGATGAGTTATTTGGTTCCTACAAACGCTGATGATTCTTTGAATGACCGATGCAAAAAATTAGAGTTGCCAGTGAGTTTGAGATGAAATCAATCGACCCATGGCCTCAGCTACGTTCCTATTATCAGTTTTTATTATACATTGAATGGCTAAATAATTTTTGCCAAGCTTATCATTAAGAGGTGTTCAAGGGAGCTTTTAATTCCGTCTCGCGACAGTATGCATGGTAATTGAATATAAAAAATAAGTGACTCTGTGAGCTCTCTACACAATACTTTGCTATCTACTTCTTGCGATGCTGCTTCGCCGTGTACAATTTTGCTCACTCTGTCGACTAAGGTGCAAAATATCCTTATTCGTCATTGGTCACGAAGTTTTGCCTCAGAAAACCGTTTGTTGACGACGGACAAATAATTATGGGTGACATACAGGGTGCGGAAAAAATTCTGTTACCTCTACATTTTTCCTTTTAAGTTACTTCACAAATGTTATCTCGTTTCGTTCCTAAGTTCATCAGCTCAAGGCGGTTTTATCGAATGATGACAACATGGTTTTTTTGTTATTGTTAGCTAGTGTTCAAAAACGATGATATTCTAATTGATTTGAATAAAGTTACGAGCAAAAATGTTGAGGTAACAGAACGTTTTCCGCACTCTTGTGCAAATTGGAACTGATTTAGTCATCTATGACCACTCACTGCTCAATGTGTTTTGCTGCGCCTTCATGATAGAACCCGGTATGATCAATGTACTCTTCTTTCGTTTCGTTTCATGTATCATTTTCAGTCATCATTGTCTGGTACCCATCTATCACTCTTTTCACTTTACGGGCAACTTTTATAATTTCATCATTGCACGTGTCCCTTTTAAATAAAATAATGGATTGGTCCTACTCTTTCACGCGAAGGGCTAGACAGGGCTGCACGTTACTGCGAATAGAGGATACGTAAATCTCCAAACATGGTTTATTTTTATCCTTTGGCTAACATCTCTTCCAGTGGTCAAAGGAATTTTGATTTTTCGTAAATGGCAGAAGACAGCGTGGCCGAGTGGTTAAGGCGATTGACTAGAAATCAATTAGGATCTTCCCGCGCAGGTTCGAATCCTGCCGCTGTCGAACATTTTTATGTTCACGGATCAATTATTACAAATTTTTGAAACATTCTTCACTTTCTAACTTGTTTGACCAGGCGTGTGCAAATCTTAAAAGTTGCAATTACAATCAATTTTAGAAATACTAAATAGTGTCATACTCATTTTTGCAAGCTTCCTTTTCTCATAATAAAATAGTGGAAATTACTGAAATACAAATAGTTGCCAACTCGTATTGTTAATTGGCTGCTAACGCATATCTTGGCTTCAACACTTCAATCAAGGTTCGGCCAATAAGGACTGACAGCAAACGTACACGATGCACATATTACGGCAACAAAATATTCGACAGCGGCAGGATTCGAACCTGCGCGGGAATATCCCAATTGATTTCTAGTCAATCGCCTTAACCACTCGGCCACGTTGTCGCGCAATTTGCAAAATAGGGGATTTTTGAGCATCAAAATATGGAGAGATGACACAAAATCAACGCTGCCTAGGACTATGGATCAGTAACACAATCGTTCTCAAAAATTGTTCAAAACTGAAGCGTATGTTTATGCTCTCCATGAATCATAGCGCTGTGTATCGTTTAGAATGACATGTTTTTAAGAAACTATTATGGTACCAACTTAATGCCTGCCAACGCCTCATAATCGTTAGAGACGTTCGAGATCTATCATGTCTATCGCATTCGCATTATGAAAAAATTGACATCATTGTTTCAATGACTTCAGGTGTTATAGTCACTTTATGGAAGTGACTGATTTAGTTCAGACCCGCTGCTACTTTGTGCTTCTTTGCACTTGTTGAAGACTGTACCCCAGTTATTATCGATGCACATTTGTGCCCACCACATATTAGATACAGGCGGCGTCTGCGGCATATCTGGTGCAACTTTGGCAATGGCCAAATGGAACGCGCGTTATTTTCAGAAAGTGTCGAGCAAAGGTCGGAAATGGCAGAATAACAAGCTCTCACGCATTTCACGCCTCACTTCTACCGTCGGCTGAAAAACCTAATGACTCACCATGTTTACCGGTCATCTGCATTGAGAATCATTAAAGTATTCTGATGGATCAGCTAATTAGCGATCGCAAAGGAAAAGTCCATAAATAAAGCTGGCTTCAAAATATTTTGATCGAAATGGATCCGACCGTCTGATCACTTTCGGCCAAAGGTCGATTAGTCGGACAGGACAAGACCCGTTTCATTGTATCTAACAACCTTGTCCGATATGTCTGCACAAACTTTGATTCAAATACTAAAACCAAGTATTTATCCTAAAGTTTTTATGTTTGATGAAAGAAAGCGAACAAAATATTCTTCTTTTGAAGCGTTTTTGGGGGATCATATTGTTTAGTTAGTAGGTGATCATATCATATCAAAGCTGTACAGTTTAGTAGGTTAGCTGCTATAAAATGAAGACAAAATTATTTCACTAAAGATTGCAATCACTCTTCTGTCTGGTCAATGAAAGTTTTCGCAATGCTAAAAATTTGACTGAAAGACGTAAATGTGATCTTTAATCGTTTTATCTTATCTTACATTGGCAATAAATTATGACCGCCGGAATCCATCTATCCGCCAATAGTCGGGCTAAAGGGCGACCGGTAATGGCTACCGTAATCTACCGTAATCGTAATCTACGTGATGGCTACCGTAATCGGAGGCAGGTGATTTGAAATGTGTTACGTAAGAATTTGTGGCCATAGCAATGGCGCACGGTGCTATTTGAATGCAAATGTTGTAAGCTGGCGAGAATCGCTTTAGGACCTCTCTCGTACCGGTCGCCCTTTAGCCCGATTAATCCGCCAACCCTTTGGAGGTATGCAATCTTAGTCTTTAGAAGCCTAAGCATCACTTACCAATTGACCTAGAAGTCTCACAGAATGTTGTACTAAGCATGTTGAAGATCAACAGTCTTTCCAACTATGATGTTGTAAAAGGCGGATTTATTTTAAATTGCGCGCCTGCAGTTTCCAATCAGTCACTACCGGCTAATTCTTGCTCACCCTTTATCGTCTACGGCAACCAGTCTGAATGTCCTGCCAGAGGTGGATACTTGGTGAGGGCTAGATGGTTCATTTCGGTAACATAAGGAACTTGAGTACAACTAAATCAGGCAAAGTATTTACATTCCAGAGAATTTGTTTGCAGTTCTTCGCTAGTTTCACAGAGTGCTATAGTGAACGCAAACGCCAGAGAAACCGAAATACATTCCAAGCAAACTGTTTGAGTTCTAGCAAGATACGATACTATGCGCGATTTCAACTTCATTATGGGCACTTTTTATTTTTGGCTGATGGGGGACTCCAATTTCTGAAAATTTTAGCGCGAAATGAGCTTTTAGCATAGGAGAGTCTTAGAATAATGAAACAGAGCAAAGGCATCTCGTTTTTTCCGCGAAAGCTTCGATAATTCGTTGTAAATACGAAACTCCGCCCACAGATTTATGACACAGGACGCTCTCGCACTTGTGTTGCATAGCAACAGTGGATCAGTTGCCATGCAACACGCTGCATTTAATGATCAGGTTTTATGGATTTATCATCCAAATTCTGTTCTGATTCTGATCTTATGATACCCCAATATTGTAAAATACAGAATATGTGTACCCGGTAATAATAACCTGAACCGGAACCGAAACCTTTAATTAATTATTCGCGCTCCTCACATAAATAGTCACAATGA
>NIUQ01004805.1:0-12579 GCA_002796945.1 Plectus sambesii
TGGACAGCATCGAAACAATGGAGATAAATGTAAGGAAATCAGCAAATACTAATCTTAAACAACAGATATAGTAAACTGCAAGGGGAGTAGCGCTATGACAGAAAAACCAAGCGATAACCTGATAATTTCTTTAGAGAATGCACTCGGATGATTGCCTTGGCTTTTCTTTATAATTATCCCATTAATCATATTGGGCAGCGTGGGGCGTGTCAATCGCGACGCCAGTGCTCGTCCATACAGGTCCTTGTTAGTCACGCTTATGCTAATGCTGACTTTTTCTGATCGATTGGCTGCAACTCTGTTCATTGTCACCAAAATGTCTTTTTATTGTTGATATGCGGATGTTTCGACAAACAAGCTTTTTATTTTTTACCAAACCTTTTTTAGCTTTATCAAAGACAGCCGAGACTGGAGAAGCAAGAGATTTATTAGTCTTTAATATTTAATCTGCGCAGCGCTTGTTATATAAACTGTTTCGTCAAAATATTACATATTCATCGCAAAAAGTCCAATAATTGGTTACTTGCTATTAAATCCATGCAAAGAAAACAGAGCCAACGGGAACATTCTTGAAAAATATTCTTCCAAAATGATGATATGAGTATCTGTTAAACAAAATTGTTTTCAGTTACATCTGTCACAGTAAGAATAGCGGAAAGGGCAGTCATTTGTCATTTTCAAGGCATACGTGACGATTTTTCCCACGTACGTCAGAGCTATTTAAACACAACACTTCGCGCAAATGCGCTTTATCAGTTTTAATTACAATAGTTTTATAAAACAGACCTCAGTCACGCCTTTGAATGAGTTCCTCGACTATTTATGTATAGTTATGAAAAAATTTTGCAATGCTTAGGCTGATCATCCGACTGATGGGTTTTGGACGGCTTGCCTGAGCGTGGCGCTATTCGACGACTACGGACTAACAAATCTGAAAGTGCTCAAGTCGACTAGCATTGGCCTCATGTCGATAGAGATGTACATCGGCACTTTCCAACTGGCCAGAGATATGCATATGCCGCTACCTGTCGTTAAATATCTCAGCAATAGGCTTAAAGAAGCTCACGAGATTATTGTGAAACGGTGAAGTATACCTCACAATTTAATATTTGTGATACCACTGTAGAGTGTTACGTTATGTCCGTCTGACGACAATATGGCTGAGCAGTCCGATAGTTATACAGTAGCTTACGTTACTTTTTGCGGTAAAATAAACGCGGTTACCTTAGCTCCCTCCCCTATGCACATCCCAGTTTGCAGATGGAACAGATATACGGCATGATTGTAAAAGGTCAATGGCCGGATAGTTTTGTTTGGTGCTCCAATTGTGGCTGATATTGATTGTGCGAACGTTTCAGCAGCTTATCCAGCGCCTAAATAGATGTGCTCATAGTGACGAACATCACGTGCGCTCTGACTGGATTGATTCTTAGTGAGAAATCTCTTCGCATTTTTTCAGGATATGCGCTAATATAAAACAGTGCATGTGAGTGTGTGCATGTATTGCTATTATTCACTATTCCAAGTATGTGCATACAAACTTGCCGCATTCATAAAAAACGATTCAAAACCAAAGATGATTAACTTCTTTCTTTAGACATGGCGCTCGTGACAGTTTGAATTCAAAGAAAATTTAAAAACTGAATGGAAATTTTGATACGTCAGAGTATTGCATCAAGCGTGTTTATTAGTTTCAAATTAATATGCTATTTGTAAAATATGCAGTTTGAATTAGAGATCATTATATCAAAAAGTAAAATTAAAAAAACAACGACACAATAAAAAATTTTCATTCAATGATTTTCAACATACATCTTTAGTGAAATGAATAGGATATGCTACTTGCCACGTTCTGCGAAATTAGATATCAACAAATTTGCTGAAATTGACGGAAATAGGGAAAGTCACGAACGGACGTACGCATTTCTCCCTATAAACCGCTAGAAGCAAAGAATTTTTTCAAATGAGAATTCACAGAAACAAGTTGCAATTAATATCGTGATGAAATCGCGCAACTATGGTCATGTGGGGAAACTGTGCTTCCAGATATCGGTTTCAATGTTGGAAGGGGCTTGCCGGTCGGCGCCGACACGTTGAAATTATGCATAAAGTTTGCGAACAGGAGAAAGAGCTCCATGCGCGCCAAACTCTCTCCCATGCACTGGCGCTTGCCCAAAGAGAAGGGTACCAATTGTTCGACCTGAAAAATACAAAATTAAGCTCATCATTTAACGTTATGGTGGGCTAAGGTTGCGGCTTATGCTCAAGCCACGTCCGCATATTGGTGCAACAGCAGCACGGAGTAGTTAGCGTGTACTCCCGAGCACATATGAAGTAATTCGTTAATGCATTCGTGTGGGCGATATTTATGCGCGATTATAGAGGCATGGCTTAAGCCCCCCCCCCCCCCAATTAGTGTATTTGTTGGCTAAATAAAGCAGCACGTCGTAAATATATACGATCACTGTAAGCATTTAATTAGTTACAAACGAATTCTTACGTTCGTGAATTAGTTTTGAAAACTATGATTTCAAATACAGAGCAAATGAGAAAATTACATTTGGACGAGCTCTTGCTCACATGTAAGAAGCGTTATCGAAGGGTGGCAGTATCTCTCGCGCTCTCATTAAGACTATAAGCTGCTGAAATCCGACGGTGATATCAATATTCCCTCTCGATTGGTTAAATATATCATTAAGATAAACCGAAACAAAATTTAACCTTTACAAACCATACGATATGAAATAATTGTTGGCTATATTACCATATTTGAGTGAAAACCACATAGCAACACTTACTTTTCTCGAGCTCCCATCAGAATTCAAGAAGCGCTGTGGCTGAAAAAGTTCGGGCGAGGGGAAGTATTCTTCATCCCTGTGTACGCAAGAAATCAGTGGTTGAATGATCGTGTCCTTCGGGATTTGGAAGCCAGCTAACATCACTTCCTGAGTAGTTGCATGCGGGACGTTCAATGGTAAAATGTTTGCGCGGCGTTGTATTTCCTGTAAAGCAAATTACTAAAAACAACGTTAAAAAATTAGAGCAGTCGTTTCTTGCGCCGTCGTGCACGATGTAAATACTAATAGTGGGATTTATCGAGTGTAGCAACAGAGTACGGCGGTTTGCTTTTAGTCGTAATTACGCTACCAGCCCCGTATTCCGGCGTCCCACATATTGTGACTTTGGAGAGAATACTGTTCTCAAACGTCTGTCGCCAAGCAGATGCGCGCCATCTTCTGTAAAGGCTTCCATGCTGAGGCCTGTTTCATGAAACTGTTGAGTGTTGAGATCTGATGAACAGAGTCTTAGTTCTATCTGAATATCAATTTCGCATGCGAAAATACGATGATTACTATGTTAAATCGAGAATCAACTCCTCAATTCTCAACAGTTTTATGAAATAGCTTCTGTGCTCCGATGAGTTCTACGGATACGCCAATCGTCAGTTCTGCGCTAGGGCCCTAAACAAAAAGCTACCAAAATACAGCTAATTTTAAATATCCCAAAAGCTAATTCCTACTATTTTCTCACGTTTATCGTGGCACTGATGTAGGGTAGCGTGGGTTTGTCGGCCATAATGACGTCACGATCACGGCCAATCACACGATCCAGTTCTTGGTGAATTTTCTCCTGAACTTCAGGGTAGTGAATCATGTAAAGGATACTCCATCGCAATGTCGTTAAGGTTGTTTCAAAGCCAGCTGCCCACAAGTCGAATGCGACGTTCAAAAACTGTTTATTGCTGAAATAGAATTTTCCGTTGCTTACTATTCGGTAAATTAAGACTGAATAAACCAAAATAATCTAGTTTTCTTTCATGGATTTCAAAACAGCAATACAATATAGATATTTCATGCGCTTTGCGTTGAAATAATTATTGTTTTTGGGTGAGAGCAATCGCTAGTACCAGAACTTAAACCTTACCAACAAAACAATCACTGGCTGATTACTGTTTAATTCAGCAAGTGATTATTACAACTCACCGATCAGATTGTTCCTTTTTTTCATATCTTCTTTTTATTTGGTTATTAAAATTGATATGCTCTATCGATAATTAATATTTGATTAACGTATTGCACATACTTGTAACTAACTGATCTCAATTAACCAATGAATTTTGTGTTAAAATCATTCCATGCTGATGATGGAAGGTTTACGGACGACAGGCGATTATTATTTCAATCAATGTTTGAATGAAGCGCTAGTTGGAGAAAGGACATCTACTTTTTCGATCTTTACTTAATCGTAAAGAAACGCTCATAAATAAAAATATTTTTTCGTTATCGGTGGTTGAAGCTGGCCCTGCGCCGTAGCGAGACTACACAGCTGAGACAAAGAAGAGTTATCGATGGCTGAATTTGAACAGGAGTTCAATGTTGAACTACACAGCACAGGCGTTTAAGGTTTTAATCACTCTAAAGGGGGTGATTATTGGAGAATAGGCGATTACTAGAGGATTTACGGTATACTAATAATGGGCCATAAGCTTGAATTCATAATCGTAAACTCGATTGATGCGGCCTCTGACCCTATTCACTGAAGTGTAGTCAGCAAAATCTCAGAAATGTTGACTGAGTCTCAAACCTCTGCTACCATGTCATAAATGGCTGAAATGTTGCACTCAGCCAAAAGTCCTTATATTTCACAGTAGCTCATCTTCAGTGAATACGGCTCCTTGCTTACTTATCATCGCGACACTGCTTTGTACGCGTATTTTTACTTACGAATAATTTTCGACGCTTTTCCCTTGCTGCTTCAGTTGGTGAATCTTGTTAAGGAAGGCATAGGCGAAATCTGTCGGTTCTTCGTTTGAATCAAATGTAGTGCGATGCGCGGCCAGGTTCTTCTCGATAAACCCAAATATTCCACCCATGCAACTCTTGAATCCGCTCCAACTCGAACGAATGAACGGCAGCTTTGTCGAGATCGGACCCGCGGCGAAGAATAGAAACTGGAACTCAGGACTCACTCCTTGATCGAGCAATTTCCTGAGCTGTACAAATTCTTCAAGTTTATCCTGCAAATATGACGATTAAAGATGGCCGCCCTTTAGAGCACATCAGTCCTTTATTATGGGATTGATCAATTATTTTTAGAATGAAAAATATATGAATTTTTATTACATTTAAATATTCCATCGCATATGTTAAATGTGAACTTACAAAAACTCGGAGCGTGCAGTAGTGTCTTTTTCGATTTTTGGCATAATTTATTATGCACTTTGTGACCGGTTAGCTGTAGCGACGCAGAACGTATAATTTCTAAACTAATATCGACACTTTTTGAATCAAACATAAAATTCTAAAAGTCGAATCAACATGAAGTATGTCCTCTCTGATATTGTAAATGTCTGCACTGAATTGAAAAGTATCCTAGTTCCATTTGACAGGGATATGTGTTCACATAGATACGCCCAATGTTTAAAAAAAGTATACCTTACATTGTCAAAACGGTAGCCGAATATGAGCGCATTGATGATGGAACCAATGCAAACGCTGAGCAAAGGTGTGACTTCGACTTCGGTCGGTTCTCCCGACTTGTGCAGTTTTTCTCTGATTCCGTCGACCAGTGCTTTCCCTTCGGTTAATATGTTATCTTCCATTATGCTCCGTCCCACTCCAAAGTCACGAAGAACATGGAGGGCGAATCTCCGCTGCTCTAGCCAGAGATTTCCTTCCGACAAAAGGATTCCTCTGTTGCCTCCTGAAATTTTTTTTTGCATAAAGAGTTGCATGTCGGACGAGAACCTAATGAGATAAAATATCCTTATGTGACTGTACAGAATCCCAGAAATCAAGATCCAATTGACAACAAAATCTATACCTTTAATCTAGACATTTTTTCTGATTCCAAAGTTATCAGTGGTGTAGCATGGGATTGGCAGCGATCGTTTATCTCAATTGGGGTGTGTAATAATGAACTAAGTGTATGAAAGTAAAGGCATTTTGGAAGCCAACGCTTTATTCAGTTAGGTCATGAGTCTTTAATATGACAACTACTCTTCCCAACAAGACCCGTAGAGCAGAGTTTCTTTTATTTTTTTGTTACAATGAACCGTGACATATGTGATCATTAAAAAACTTCCGTGCATTCTTTTTACATTCTTACCCCTGACTTGGTCGATGGCGTAGTTTCTCATTCGCCCAGCGTACGCATCGCCCTGCTTGACCAAAGCATCATGCATGACATCATAGTCAGTCACAAAAACGTTAGCGTACGGGCCCAGCCATACTGTGTACACCGGACCGAACTGTTTCTTCCATATCAAAAACTGGTCAACTGGATCTGCAGCTGCGATGCTGAAAAGTTGAAACAGCTGTTATCATGCAGAAGCGTTTGTATTACTGTTTGCTTGCTAACATAAGCAATGTACTAACTATTCCGAACTGCCGCGCGATTTAGGCAGCAGGGCGATTTGCAATACGAATAGATGTATGCAGTGTACAAAAGAGAATCAAAAGTTATCGTTCATTCAACAAAAACGGCGCTTAAATGTAGTCGTTAATAACATTCACTCTTTAAATTTCTCGCGTGCGCGCGTAACTTGAATCCACTGATATCACTTTATACATCCCTGAATTGAAATGCAGGCCTTACTCGCTGATATGTCGTCAGTGGAACGCATTTTTTAAAAAGCAGTCACGCAACATCAGTTTTTACAAAACAGATTATTAATGAAAGGTAAAAGGTGTGTTGATTTTTAAATTATCTACATGTTATCGAATTAAACATCACTTTGTATTAAGTATCATTGTATCATTATATAAATTCATTCTACTCATTGCATTACTGCAAGTATCAGTATAAAGCTTTAATATTATTAGTATAGAAGACCTACATTGGAATCAAATTGCCGATAATTGGTAACGGCGTCGGACCAGGTGGAAGCTTCCGTCGTTTCCAGTAGAAAGTGTCCACCAGATACACCACGAGGATCGTTGCGAGAATAACTGCAACCAACATGATAGTCTCGGTTGAACGTCGCTGAGTTGATATAATGCGCTCTGTTGCAGTGGGTGCAAGGCTGCTACTTATATACCAACGCACAGCGCGCAGAAGATTGCACTAAGAACTTCCACTTCATTCAAATAACCAAAACACACATCACACACTATACAGGTTGCTATGCTTTGTTAGAGATAAACAGGATAGAAACCCGTTCTCCATCGATCAAACTCGATACAGCGGATGCAGTAAGTGCAAGTGTGACAAACTAGACATGATAAGATTATCTATCGTCCTCCTGTGGTCACAACTGCGACCAAGTTTGACAGACTAGACACGATCGCGGTGCTGACTGGAGAAAAACGAGCTATTACTTTTGACCACGTTCGACTTAATAATGCTCGTGTGACCGACCAACTTGTATAAACATGTTACGCTTGAGATTCAATACTGTGTGCTCGTAACAGATCTTGATTAATAACCTAATTTTTTGAAGCATTTGTACCAGTTAATCGGACTTTTTTACTGATAGGACAAATTAGGAGGTCAAAATAGCCTCTTTACGCTGTACAAGCTCAGATATAAGTTTTCGAAATTCAAGTGGTTTGAGCCATCTTTACGTTACTAGGCTGGTGCAAAAGTTTTGCAACACTTGTTCTGCAAAACAATTCTTGCAAGTATTGCAGAACTTTTGCACCAACCTAATACTAGCTTGAGACCAAAAGTAAAAGCAAATAATGTCGATGTTACTAGTTTTCGCATATGCCGCTTATCTTCTTCAGTTTTCAAGTGAAACGAGAACAAACTTCTATTTTATGTTAGGCCACAGTCGCTCAGCAATATTAATATTGTGTTCGATTCGTCAGCGCTTAATATAGATCAAGTCTTGATATATTAGTAGAAGGCGATGTTTTCGAACAGTTTTTGATCTTAATTTCTTTCTGGTTAAGTTATGAGCGTCTTTGACGTCTTCCCTGAGCGTGGCGCTATTCGACGACCACGGACTAACTAATCTGAAAGTGCTCAAGTCGACTAGCATTGGCCTCATGTCGATGAAGATGAAAATCGGCACTTTCCAACTGGCCAGGGATATGCATATGCCGCTATCTGTAATTATATATTTCAGCAAGAGGCTTAAAGAAGCTCACGAGCTTATTGTGAAATATTGAAGTATAACTCACAATTTGATATTTGTGATACCACTGTAGAGTGTGACATCGTGTTCTTCTGACGACAATATGGCAGAGCAGTCCAGTGGTTATACAGTAGCTCATGGTGCTTTTTGTGGTAAAATAAACGCGGTGAGCCTAGGTCCCTCTCTATGCACATCCCTGTTTGCAAATGGGAGAGGAATGTGGCACGACTGTAAAAGGTCTACGGCGGAACACTTTCTTACTACTCCTACTCTGGCTGATTTTGATCGTGCTCTCTAAATCGAGTTCATTGTTTTCGCACCAGAAAAATTATTCATTGTTTTAATGAAATATTTCATAAAAAATTAAATTTCCTGAGCGTTTTTGTCCCACTATCGTAGGGTACGCTTTTTGGAGTCCTCCCTCAACAGTGCGAGAGAGGGACCCACTTTGGATGCGACAGTAGAATATGCGGTCGGCCGTCGCATGCCTGACACCGCGATATTGGAATGGAATCTTTCCGCAGCAAAGCTGCTACCAATTCCCCGACCCACGGAGGGATGAGCACCTTGGTTGGGTGAAGGGCCTCTCTCAGCGAGAATTGAATCCGCGTCCTCAAGACTGATAAGTGCTGGTTTAAACCACTACACCAATCGACCCTTTTAATGAAATATTTCATAGAAAAACCATTTCAGTGTTTTGAACTTCAACGCACGTTATTGATTTTTCAATGAAACTCTTCATTGTATTTCAATGAACAACTTCATTAAAACAATGAATAATTTTTCTAGTGCGAAAACAATGAACTCGATTTAGAGAGTGCTAGCGCATCAGTAGATTATCTGTCTCAATAGGCGTCTTTATAGAAACGAACATCACGTGCGCTCTGACTGGATTGACTTCTAGTGTGAAATCTCATCGCACTTTTTGAGGATATGCGCTAATATAAAACAGTGCATGTATGTGTATGTATGTAATTCTCTTATTCACAATTCCAGGTATACGCATTCAAACTTGTCGCATCCATTAGGAACGATTTCAAAGCCATGATTAACTTCAGCTTAGCGTTTGGCGGACCTGACCGTCCGATTTCGAAGTAATTTTAAATCAATGAATGGAAATGTTGATACATCTGAAGTGTTGCGTCGCGCACAATTATTAGTATTCAGTTGTGAAAATATTTGTGATACTTGCAGTTTTAATAACATACCATTACATGAATGAGTATAATAAAAGTATACGTACAATAAATAATTTCAATCAATGATTTCAAATACACATCTTTATTGAAATCAAAAACATAAGCTACTTCGCACACTCTGGGCAGCTACATATCAACAAATATGCTGACATCGACGAAAATAGGGAAAATCACAAACTAACGTACTCATTTCTCCCTAGAAATCGTCAGGAGTACAGAATTCTTTAAAGCGAGAATTCACAGAAACAAGTTGCAATTAATATCGTGCTGAAATCGCGCAACTATGGTCATGTGGGGAAACTGTACCACCAAATATCGATTTCAATGTTGGAAGGGGCTTGCCGGTCGGCGCCGACACGTTGAAATTATGCATAAAGTTTGCGAACAGGAGAAAGAGTTCCATGCGGGCCAAACTCTCTCCCATACACTGGCGCTTGCCCAACGAGAAGGGTACCAGTTGTTCGATCTAAACAGTAAAAATGGCGATCTTAGTTCAGAGTTGTGGTCGGCTAAGGCTGTGTCTTGTGCTCAAGCCACGTCCACAAACTGGTGCAACTGCAGCACGGAGTAGGTAATGGGTGAACCCGCTCGCATAAAAAGTAAGAGATAATGGAACTCACGCGGATGATATATATGTGCGGTTATAGAGGCGTGGCTTAAGCTTCGTGACTTTATGTATTAATTGGTTTAAAAATACAGCACATCGTAAATATATTCGATTTCTTTTAAAATTTAGTTAATTGCAAACAGACTCTAACCCTTTTAAAAATAATTTTTGTAAAATTTGATTTCAAATGCAGTGCAAATGACAAAAACATTATCGACAGGCTCATTGCTTATATGTAAGAAGCAATATCGAAGGGGGGCAATATCTTTGGCGCTATTATTTTGACTATGAGCTGCTCAACAATGTCGGTAATTAACAATATTCATATTTAATCAGTTAAATAGAGAACAACGATAAAACAGAAATAAAATACAACCTTCACTAAAACCATACGATATGATTAAATAGTTCGCTTTATTGCCATATTTCAGTGAAAGTCATGTGGCGACACTTACTTTTTTCAAGCTTCCATCAGAATTCAAGAAGCGCTCTGGCTGAAAGAGTTCGGGCGAGGGGAAATACTGTTCATCCATGTGTAAGCAAGAAATCAGTGGTTGAATGATCGTGTCCTTCGGGATTTGGAAGCCAGCTAATGTCACTTCCTGGGTTGTTGTATGAGGAACGTTCAATGGTAAAATGTTTGCGCGGCGTTGTATTTCCTGCAAAGCAAATTATTAAAAACAACGTAAAAAATGTTTGAGCAGTCGTTTCCTGTACCGTCGTGCACGATGTAAATACTAATAGTGGGATTTATCGAGTGTAGCAACAGAGTACGGCGGTTTGCTTTTTGTGGTAATTACGCTGCCAGCCCAGTTTTTAGCTGTCACAAATATTCTGACTTTGGGGAGAATACTGTTCTCAATCGTCTGTTGCCAAGCAGACGCGCGCCATCTCTTGTAAAGGCTTCCTTAACAAGGCCTGTTACATAAAACTGTTGAGTGTTGAGAAGTGATGAACTGAGTCTTAATTCTACCCAAGTATCAGTTTCGCATGCGAAAATACGATGATGACTATGAAGAATCGAGAATGTACTCCTCAATTCTTAACAGTTTTATGAAATGGGCTTCTGTGCTCCGATGAGTACTACAGATACGCCAATCATCAGTTCTGCACTAGGGTCCCAAACAAAAAGCTACCAAAATGAAGCTAATTATTATTATCCCAGAAGCTATTTCCTAATATTTTCTCACGTTTATCGTGGCCATGGTGTAGGGCAGCGTGGGTTTGTCGGCCATAATGACGTCACGATCACGGCCAATCACGCGATCCAGTTCTTGGTGAATTTTCTCCTGAACTTCAGGGTAGTGAATCATGTACAGGATACTCCACCGCAATGTCGTTAAGGTTGTTTCCAAGCCAGCTCCCCACAAGTCAAATGCGACGTTCGAAAACTGTTGATTGCTAAAATCGTACATTGCATCACTTATTATTGGCGCCATCGAAACTAAATAAACCAAAAATAATCAAGTGTCCACTTATGGATTTCAATATAGCAGCATAAAGGAGTCATTTCATGCACTTTGCATTGGAACATTTATTGTTTTCGGGTGAGATCAGTTGCCAGACCGGCGCCTAAAGATAAACTACTGATTGGGCGGTCGAGAACAAAGAACCAGTGACCGATTTCATGATTTAATTATGATCATACGTTTCCTGAACGTTTACATTAATTTAATCTTCTGCGTTTGTGATCACAAATGAAAAGAGCTTTTTGTAATACCCAGATTACGGTTCATTAATAACAGGGCTGTTGCAAGAACTTATACCCACTACCAAAACAAACATTTTCTGATCAATGTGAAATGCAACAAGTGATTATTACAGCTTACTGATTAAAGTGTTCTTTTATTTTATGAGTTCTTGGTATTTGATTACTGTATCTGATATGTTCTTGTATCGAGCGCTCACCTTTCGTCTATCGTACTGCATATTCTTTTAACTTAACGTGACCGCCCACATTTAGTCAAAGGCAGGCGTGTTAATTTATACTCACTACGCTTTTCACACGTCAAGATTTACGGTAGGTGGGGTGTAAATTTCGGGCATTGAACATATCAGCAAGTTGAATTTGATCATAATGGGCCAAATGCCTGAATTAATCATCTTAAAATCGATTAAAACGGCCTCTGAATCTATTCACTGAAGTGCAGTTGGCAACATCTAAGAAAAGTTGGCTGTGTCTCAAACCTCTACTCCCATGTCATAAATGGCTGAAATGTTGCACTCTGCCAAAATTTCTTTTATTTCACAGTAGCTCATCTTCAGTGAACACGGCTCCTTGCTTATTTATCATCGTGTCACTGCTTTGTACGCGTACTTTTACTTACGAATAATTTTCGACGCTTTTCCCTTGCTGCTTCAGTTGATGAATCTTATTGAGGAAGGCATAGGCGAAATCTGTCGGTTCTTCGTTTGGATCAAATGTAGTGCGATGCGCGGCGAGGTTCTCCTCGATAAAATCAAATATTCCACCCATGCAACTCTTGAATCTGTTCCAACTCGAACGAATGAATGGCAGCTTTGTCGAGATCGGACCCGCGACGAAGAAGAGAGTGCTGGATTCTAAACCCATTGCTTGATCGAGCATTTTCTTAAGCTGTACAAACTCTTCTAGTTTATCCTGCAAATATGAAGATTAACAATGGCTGCGCTGTGAAGCACATCAATCCTAATTAAAGGATTGATTTATTATT
>NIUQ01004806.1:0-12564 GCA_002796945.1 Plectus sambesii
TGCGGCTCTTGCAGAGCTACCCATGGTCGGCAATTGTTAATTCTCGATTTCTCACATTTTTGTCGGAATCGTTTGTTAGTTCACTTGTAAACTGTGTCTCTTTCGGATGAAAAAAGTTACTGATCACCGGATAATAGTGCGGAAGTACAGCACGCGTCATTTTCTCAATTCTTCTGATCGTCAGAAGAGGTACTCGAGGGAGTATATTGTGTATCGATCGAGTTGAATACTCCTCTTCTCCCCCCCCCTCCGCTGGTAGCTTCGGGTATACCACTCTAGATTATTGACCAGACGTAGCGCTTCGATTGGAAGTCGGATAAGGAATATGTTCAAACAATATCACCCGCTGCGGGGAGGGGTATATTTCATGAAACTTGAGATTTGAGCAATCGAATCTCAATTCTGCATGATCATCACTATTAGTATCAAATGCAAAGATGAGATTCATATCTCAATAGTGTATGCAGTGGGCGTCAGTCAGTGCATAAGATTGACTTGATGCATACTAATGTCCCATCACGATTGAAATGAAAACGCACATTACGCAAAGGTGCAAAAATTTAATTAGACCAATGAGAGAATAGCGCAGTGAGCGGGAGCGGCGCGTATAATTTCTTCGTCACTAATAAGAAAACGATATTTTGGCCTTTGGGCGGCAAGGCTTCACCAGAAATCAAACTAGACTCTTTGCTAACTTGTCTTTCCCACCTTTCTCTGTGACGCAAAACTAGGTCGCAACAATCCGTGGGCGATCTAACCTGATGGTACTCCCCTCGACGTATTGTTACTGACGAAAAAAGTTTGAGCATACTGACAGAAGGAAAAAGTGAGCATTGTGACGGACCTCCCTCGAGGGAAGTCTTTCAACACACTATGACAGTTGACGAGGAACCGTGCATATGGAGCGCGCACAAAGACGCCTTGTCTGCAACGACAGCCGTGGAGCAATTATCAGAGCAATCTTTCGACAAACTTCGTAGATCGTACTTGTGATTCAGTTGCCTTGCCGGACTCGGGCACTGTAACTTTTTTAGTGAACAATACGTTTGCTCTGCCATCACACCTCTTACAGTTGTCATATTAGTTTGCTTATCTTATGCTAGAGGGGAATTTAAACCCCTTTCATCTGCTCTCGGGGCACTAGATAGCCAAATAGGGAAACATTACTCTTTCTGCAGGTACAGTTGCATCAGCGAAATTTTGCCTACTTGCAGCGAATGAGAGGGACCAGAATTATAGCTGCAATAATAAACGGTGCTTTCCTCTCAACTAGGAATGTTTGTAGTTTGTCTTTAATATTTGTGTCATGTTTACGCCTGAGTTGAATGTTCTTCAGCTGCATAGCAACTGCATTAATGATCGAAACCATCCGACTGCTCACTTCAACGAACGATAGAATATAGCGATGTTTGTGGGGGAGCATGTTGAATGACTCTGCACCATCACCCTGAGTGAACTTGTCGACACTGCAGAGTTTCAGCTTCGATACGGTGAGTGAACCTGTCAACTCGTTCATCGAATGTCGATGTACTTAGAATCATTAACTCACTAGCGTCATCGCCTCCATTTCCTGGTTGGGCTGCATCGAGATGAAATGCAAAAAGAATTTCTGACTAGACTCTGACATGTCATAGTTTTTATTTCTGATCTAACGTCAGAACGCTTTATAATTGCATCAGCATCAATTTTTGAAAAAGAGGTTCAGATTGCCTAAGACGCTATTAAATTAAAAGCTTTTGGCACGAAGTTGATGACGCAAAGCAAAAACTCGCTGCAGCTAAACCCTTTTGAGTGGATGACGCGTGCACTCGTACTTAGAGTAGGGATAAAGTGCAACTAAATTGGAGTTGATTACTGTAGCACACTGAAGCTAGAGACGGTGACAATGATAGCTATGAATGCGAGTAAGTATGACTTGATGATCAAGGCAGAGGCTGGCAAACGATTCGCGCAGTGATCATTGTGCCTTGTGGACAGTAAGCCCCAGTTCTCTGTTATTCGCTATACAGCTTTGATTCTTCTCCTATTCGTCAGTCACTATTGCAGCCACAGTCACAGAGTAAACAGTCTTTGGAAGCAATCGGGGACGACTCAGACACCTACAGTATCCTTGGAGGAATATTCAACCACAGCTGGAGGTGCATGAGCGCTTCCAGCTCTTAGTGCGTACCATATGCTCTTAAATATAACTATCCTTATTTAAAGGTAAAGGGTCGTCGCGAAAGCAACATGATATATGATTGAGCGAATGCTTTTTTACCCAACCCCATATGGCGATACGTCAGCAAGATTAATCGTTCTTTATGTCATTATACGCGAGGGGGCCATGATGGCGGGGACACAATTAATGCAAATGGTAAAAGAACTGGTAGGATAGGTCTTGTGACGCGCTATCTTTTAACCCAAGAAGGAACTCACAGAGCAAGAGCGGACCTAATAAAATCATCTCTATATACTCGTAATCAATTGGTTATGTTGATGATTGGCTCAATTTACCCTTTTCCATCCTCCTATTATCAGTCTTGGAGACGCTCATTCGAATACACCCCTTGGCCGTTGAGACGTGTAACAATGCTGTCGGGAACTACCTGAATCCCGACTACCTACAGCGTCAAGCGTCGCTGCGGCAAAGATAAAGACCAAAGAAGAACTTGACCGGAAATGGAATGACCTAGGTCACAGGTCAATAGCGGATTTTCACACCATCGCGTCTTCTCGCCTAGTGACCACAATCATACATTCGTATAATTTATTTCTGATGTGCTCACCTTGAATTATTCTTGATGTTAATCTTGACCCCTATACCCTATATATAAGCGATGTCTTACTATGAAAGTTAGTCACTCCTGTATTACTCGTGTATCGTCACTCTCACGTTGCTCACGTTGTGAATAAAGTTTGTTAACCATCGACTCTCAAGACACGCAGTAAGACTTGCGGACTAGAAAGACCAAGAGTCCGACAATGCAACGGCGCCTACCTTCGCGGCGCGGTCATGATGGTTGGTGCGATATTGCAACGGCGCCGGCTCACTGGACTGGCCCATTGCGCGCCGCACTCCACGGCCGCAGCAGTTAATTGATAGCCGAACTCTGGCCGTGGCGCGCCAGTGCAGGCCAGCGCACGCCGCGGGTAGGGCAAGGCTGCGCTGTACCGCGTCCCGACCTTCCGCCCCTTTTGCGCGTGTTGATACGTGCAAAAGGATTCGACTTTCTCTGAATCAAGTAGGTCGCATTGTCAACTGCCTCTTGCATTTGATCGCATAGGCGAGGCAACATCAATCCATACTAATGATTGTGTGTGTTCATCACTTTTCTTCCGCCTCCACAGTTCGGCTTAGGTATAAGATGTTTATAAAGCTGTGATTCGGATTCAGCTAAGCCTTTAGAATTGTTTTCAGAACACGTACAATAACCATCAAAAGGTAAGTCGAATAATATCGGATCCAGCCGTCCCTGAATGAGCTGCAGGGCGGGCGGAAAAAGACTATTTTTCAATAATTTTGCCAGAAATCAATCAGTTGCGTTGAAACGTAGTATGTTGTTCCATACTACGACTTGTTTTGCAGCAAGCCTCATGACTCATAAAGCCTGTTTCGAAATAGTCAGCCGGACGCGGTAGCACTCGGCCTCGATCCCATTTCCTTTTGTTCACGCGCGCATTTCGGTGCTGAACGCAAAAGTCAGATCTCGCGAACCGCTGAACAGAGGATCTATTGCGTGATTTGGTTCAGTTCTGTAAGATATTGACGTCATTAGCTTTTATCGAGCATGTCAAAGCAGTTAAATTTAAATTGCCTGTATCTAGTACGGTATCAAAGGGCGCTAAGCGCGAAGCGTTGGGCGCGCGGTACGAAGCCATCCATCATGGTTTGCTCAGGTGTTATCTCATTTTTGACGGCGCGAGAGTTCAAAAACTTGTCCACGCTCCTAGTTTGGGCCGAATGGCTCGCTACACTCGCCTTAGTCGAACGATAAGTTAGATCTTCGCTGTAGTATGGATGCATTTCTATGTTTCGAAATAGCGCCAAGTCTGCGCGCGCGAGTTTGCCTGTTAACGTTAATTTGTCGACTCCGTTAGCACGATCCGAGCAGCGTACCATTGATGTTGTATTTCTGAAATTCGACCACGGTGGTTAAAGGTTATATTTCAAGTTGTTTCTGTTGGCCCACGGCCGATTCCGTCAACATAAGATACAGCACTGATTCAGCTTGGTGAAAAACCCAGTGTTCCGTCTAGACCTAGCGCGCATGTTGTTCTAACACCGTTGCTGGGGAAATCTGTTTTGCTGTGTGGGGCGTTGAGCTATACAGTTGTTTCTTTAGGTTTGCGTCTTCGTGTAATAAAGGCCCGTTAATAAATTATGCTTAACATTAATAGGAGTAACTCTATACGACTTTCAATCTAGTTTTCGCTCTAGTATTTCTTTGAGCATCAGTCTTATCCAGCTTTGATTCTGCAACCATTCGATCTACTGTCGCTATAATTGCACTAAGAACATGGAATTGATAGTTTCATGGCAAGATTGAATAGAATTTTGCAAGATTGACAGCAAATGTAAATACTTGCTGCAATAGTCGCGAATATAGCGTCTGGCGCGCGTTTTTTGTCGGCGTTAATTGAGCTACTTTCAGCAATGAAAACATTTGTGTGATTCACATCGATCAGTCGGGTATGACTGCTGCACTGCGGTATTAGCGCTGTACTACTCATCACATGGTCATTCGCAGCGATAATCCTATTTATACTTCCCCGCGCGCGTGCGTGCAGTGAAAGTATAACTGGACCGTTATCGTATCACTGTATTTAATTTTGTATAATATAGGGTAAAGCCGGATAAGTTCGGACAGCCGCGTGTTTTTGACCAACAAAGGTAAAAATACGCGTCTGTCCGGACTTGGCCGGTTTTACCCTACCATTTCGACTTCAAATGGGACGCTTTACAATTTAAACTAAATACTTTCAAAATCAAATTCAACTTTTTAAAACAAATTTAGGAAAAAATTTATGGTAGTGTTCAATTTGAAGTGGAAATGTCGTATATTCAATATTTGAACGATACACTACAGTTCACAAATGGAGCACAATTTGCTTTCACTTTTTTATTTAATCTGATTTTACGTTTGTACGTGTATGAAATAAAGCTTTGGTTTCAATTACGGCTCAAGGTGTTTTGATTATCCCTCTCATAGAAAGGGAAGTGCATTTGTAACACTGCACTCTACCTGCGAACCCTTTCCGTCCTCTGTATATCTCATAATTTCATTTTTTGTCAAGGCTTAGGGTCTCACTGGGATCTCAGTGGTAGCGGTAACAATGACTCTCGATACTGAATCTACTAATAAAATTCAGTGCTCACACAACGGTTGCGGCCAACTGCTATACAGTTATTATTATGAGGAACACGTAGCGTTGCACAGATTGGTTAGTTTGTTGTCAGTTTTATTTTATTTGTTATAATCATGTTTGTGGTGTTTATTTATCAAGAGACAGCATTCCAACGGCATGCGAGGGGCCCTGTCCCGCAGATTGATTATACTGTTTTCTTAACAAGGACACTTTTCAAATCAATGAATTTTCATAATTAGATAGGGCACTTAAATGTAAAAATAAGTCAATAAAGTGCCCAGTTTAATTTTATATCTTTTTTGATTTGAAAATAGTCCCTATTAAAGTGGAAATGGCTTTTAAAAGTATAGTGTGCATCACAACCCGTTGCCAAATGCCCCATACTTTAACAAATAATCTATAGCACCATCTTGGCTGCACTCCGTGGGCGCGGCAAATATGAATGTGACGCTTGAAATGGTTTTGCCTTACTGCCCATTAACTGTTGTTTTACCTCATAAAATTGCTCTGGCGTAGTGCCAAGAGGGGACTAAACTAGCACATATCAACATAGAAAGACGAATTATTGATTTAGGAATTGGACAGCGCACTTCGTGTAGGGGACAAGAAGCCGGAACATGAGATGGCATTTTGCCCATATAACGCATGCCATGTCGTTCCGCAAGCGGAGCTCAAGAGGCACACCGCAACTTGTCCCGACAAGCAGCGTTACTTAATGATTCATAGTAAGTCTTAAGTAGCCCTAATGTCGCCTACTCGCCTCCTTGATGCTTTGACTTACGTAACAAAATCCTAAGACTAGAATCAAAAATTTTTTTTAGTGATAAGAAATCAGGCCAGGCACCGTAGATGGCAAAGATGAGCTCGCTTTTTAATGAGAAAACACGGTTTTTCACTAAGAATTTTAGTCTTTTCTTGGTTTTTACATGCGTAAATAGATATAAATAAGGCACTACTGCCTTTCGAAGCAGTTTGCCTAATGCAATCTAATATGTCTTGCTCCTTATCGACAAATTTTGATTATAAGCCTACAGCGCAAAGATATCAAAAAGGGCATGAGTCTGCGATCTTCTGCCAAGGAAGTCATTGAGCCGGTTTCATATCGCATACTTTAGCTAAATTCATACTTCACGCAATGCTAGCTGTATCCGCAAAGTACGACTTTAGCTAAAGTACACGATACGAAACCGACCCACTGTCATCATGCGACTAGGGGCCAGTTTCACAAAACTATTAAACTGTTGAGAACTGAGGCGTGCACCGATTGGTTGAAATTCAAATCTGACCAATCGGTGTGCGCCTCAGTTCCTCAATTCTCAACAGCTCAATTGTGTTATGAAACAGGCCCCAGAGATAACGCTGAGAATTGTGCTGCAGGCTTTCTCACATCTTCGCGATCGGCGACGGCGACGCCGACTTATCCACCACCGTCTCTTCCAACTTCTTTCGCAGCACGTATAGCTTCGACTGAAAGCACGGAGACGGACGATTGCAGTTCGGGCGATTCCGGCCTCGGGGAGTCGACCTCATCAACTCCTCGCAGCCTCATGTCGCTGACTCCCATCTCAACCTCCACTCCCAACTCCACTTTGTTAGTGACTATTTTTATTGTCCGACCTTCACCTCAAGTTAGTTTTTCACTTTCTCAATGGCACTACAACCTTTCAATGCCACCTTCCTTGTTCAAAGGTCTTTTGGACCGTGACAATCACATCGGTTGTTCTTGTGACCTTGGGCAACTGCGCTCGTACATTTCGCTATTTTCATCCTCCTTTAGGGCTAATTTTACTTTTCACGCGAATCGCGGCGATTTACCAAAATGCACGCGTCAATTACCCACCATTCATACATTTATTCTTAGTAACTGCATAGAAATCGCGAATCGTTGCATTGGCAGTCACATCAGTCGTATCCCAAGCATTGACTGTAATCATTTTCCGATGTTTAGAGATCTGAACGATGACGATCCCGGAGTTAACAGCGAGGCGGCGTGCTCGAGCAAGATTGCTTCTCGGTCTGTAAGACACGAAATAGAAGGCGGTGGTGGTATTTCGCCTACTATAAGTGGCGACTATGCAACCACTGTATCAGCCAGTGGCGCGACCACCGGAAACGTTCGTCGGCGCAATGGTCCCATGGCGAAAAAGAAGGCGCCCATTTGAGCGATTTCTCGCGGTAAATAAATAAAGCTATAAGGTATACTTACCGTGTTCAAAATAATTTTTGTGTTAAGACGTTAACGGAGAGAACGTCGTTCTTATGTGTAATTTTTGCTTTATTACACGGAGAGAGTTTATACGCATCAAAGCGTATATTTGTTATGCTCAGTCATAACTACTGTTTGGGCTGTATCACCAGTTTTAAGAGAACTAATTCAAGATTACGGGCCATTATACACAGGGTCTTTTGTCATAATTCGTCGTCACCTTTGCATTCATTTTTATCATTCGTGCATGCTGCAGCGTCTACTCGTTTTCTGTGAACGCTCATAGCTTAATCATAACAGGCATGCAACTGTGTTTCATTATGCAAAAATCCCGCCATGTGTCGTCTGTGGAATAGCCAGAAGCACACGCATATAGCAGCTCTGTCTGTTCGTGTTTTAGCCGAATGACTGGCCGATTTGGTGTACTGCGGCTCTGTCAATAGCAGTTCAGTATGCTAGCATTCTCCTATTGAATAGAATAGATAGAATGAACCTGGTGTTACAGCGTCCGCTTGTTTTCTGCGAGTGGATGCTGTTATCACATGCAGACATATGGCGGGATTTTTGCAGAATAATAACACAGCTGCATGCCTGTGATGACTAAGCCATGAATGCTGACATATAGGAGCTCAGTCTGATTTGTTTTCTGTTAAAATAAATCGAATAACTAATCCGACCGAAAAAGACACTGCATCAATAAAGAGCCCAATATTGCATTTAGTGCGTCATGTGTGCATTCAATTAGTTTGACGAAATTGAATGCAAAAAGTGACAATATCGAATGCGAGAGAGTGGCGAGTTATGATGAAAGACCCTGTTGACATAGCGGATCCTTGGAGGATTTTGTTGTAATGGCCCGTCTTCGAGGAATTAAAAAAGATGTCTCGTCGTTCAATGAATACGCCCACTCATTGGCGACGGAGACAAAGAAGCGCGATTGTGTGACGGCGCTTTGATTTCCGTTCGATTGTTCTGTTGCCAGCGTGCTGCCTATTCAAAGAATGTGTGGTACTAAATGCATTTGTCATACCACCGTTGCATTTTTGATTCGAACAACTGGTTCTATCTCTATTCTGTTTTCATCCGATCACTTGATGTCTTAACGCTGATGGGGATATTCATGCGCTGAGAGAACTTTAGAAGACGAACGCCAGTCACCCCCTGGTTGTGGGCATATACCGTAAACTGTTTTTAGTTGCGCATGGAACTGGCTGCGAATCGTAGCAGTTTATGTTCAAAATTGACATACCGCTAAGCAGCCTTGACATACGTAGCTAATAACAATCTACGGTGCATTCAGCAGAGGCAGGGGGCGACGGGAGTTCGTCTTTCACAAAGTACATAAAGTATTCTGTGTGTGTCTTATGTTGACTTCCATATGAGCAACACATGTACTTCTACTGCGCAAATAAACTTCTTCACGAAACAACGAATAATGGCGCAGGCTGACAACAGCAATTAGTGTACTTCAACTGCGCAAATCAATACAGCCACCACATTGATGATGATGACGCAGTCCGACATCAGCGCCTTGTTGATGATGACGGTCACCTTGTTGAGGCTGTCGTTAAACGAGTAAATGGGCTGTGCGCGTGTCGCACGTGTTGGTCCGTTGAACAAGAAGACTGGTGCCATAATAAAAATAGACAGAATGAATCGGGACGAATCGCCGAGCAAGTGCGTGAGTTGTTTACGACCGGACGTCCGCGGCAACGAACTTGTGTGGTCATCTCAGACGACAAGGGTGCACGTGAGCGCGCCGCCCGCCCGAGGTGAGGAGGAAGTTTTGTCGCCCACTGTGTATGAAAGAGGATGAACACGCCTACGTCGTCGACGAGGGCGACGGCGAGGACGACCGCAGCCGATTGCCGAATCGGCCATAGGGCTGCCGCGCGACTGTTAGTCCGCCGCCGCCACGCGACCCACATTCTCCCGACTGACCGAATTCGTCCGTTCGTCGGCATCGGCGTCGGAGTCGACGGTTCTGTCGCCGCCTCCCACCGCGTTTAGCCACTATGCCGCCCTTCGCGGTCGTCCCACTGCTCATCGCCATCGCCGCCGCTTTGTCGCTAATCGGTAGCGTCAACGGCCATGTTGCGTCCTACTCCGAAACCGATGTGCTCCGGTTCATCAACGCTAGCGCCGCCGCCGTTTCGACGAAATGCCACCAGAGGCTCGCCACTATGGGTTACTTCCTCGACAATCAGACGTCAGCCGACCGGCGTCGCATGTTCGTCGACGGGTTCGCCGTCGGCCCGTCCTACGACTACGGCCATCGCGACCACGACCGATGGGTGTACAAGGCGCTCGAGTGTCTGTCGTCGGCCGACGAGTCGTTCTTGGTCAAGTCGAAGACGCCCATGCACTACTGCATCGGCGTGGTCGAGAAGGCGTCAGCTTACAGCGTTTGTCTCCCCAGCGAATGCGTCGATGACCAAAATAATATTTTGGCCGAATGGCATCGACTCCACTCTGACAAGCATGAGGCGGAGCAGTTTTACTTCGAAAACTGCATGGAGAGTCGATACGAGAAGCAATGGTTCGAACAGCCGCTGCCGCTGCTCGACTTAATTCAGAATTTTATGATGATTGGCTTCGTCATAGCCGCTACCCTATATCATCACTTTTCGGTGCGATTGTCAAATCGGCCAATAGCTAAGTTTTTCTTGGCGTTTTCTGCGAAAAACAATTTACCGAAGCTAGTGCAAATGCCCCGAGATGCCCAGTCGACGGTCACCTGCTTCTTTGGCATTCGATTTCTGTCGATGGTCTGGACTGTCGTCGGTCACTCGTTCGTCTTCTATCAAGCGTTCGTGGAGAACGTTGAAGAGTTCAAGACAGACATGACTTCCCACTTCTTCAACCAGTGGATCAATAACTTTACTCTATCTGTCGACACATTTTTAGTCCTTAGTGGAACGCTGACTGCCTACAGTTGGTTCCAAAAATGGCAAAAGAACAGCACCGGTAAGGCGCTTTGGTTTTTGGTGTCATTTTTGCGAGCTATTTTTGTGCTTATTTTTAGAAGAGGAGCCAACTTGGCGTTCGTGGGGCTATTGGTTGCGCTTCTACAGGCATCGAGTGGTGCGCCTGTGGCCGGCGTACGCGTACATGCTGCTGGCGATCACTTCGCGCTTGTCAGTCACGCACTACCATCAAATGTGGCCTCTGACCGATCCTTCGGTGCAATGTCCAAAGCGGTGGTGGCAGAATTTGCTCTTTCTCAACAGTCTGTTCGACGATCGATGCATGCCGTGGACGTGGTACATTGGCACCGAATTCATATTCTACCTGCTCAGTCCGATATTCTTGCTGGCGCTGCGCAAGCGCGCGACGTTCGGCGTCGGGCTCGCCGCCATCGTCATGGGAGTGTCGATCGGTCTGCGCGCCGCGACCATCTTGGCGTACAATTTCCCGCCGACGCAGATGCTATTTAAACAACCGGCGATGTTCAACCCGGATTTCATCGAGCACCACTTGGTGATTTATGTGAAACCTCACACGCGTATTGGGTCGTACCTCGTCGGCATACTTCTGGGGTACTTCCTGGCGACCGGACAGAAGCGACAGCATGTCGAGGCGCCCTCTCCACTGTTGCAAACAGTGGGATGGTTCGCATCGGCCGTGGCAGGCGGCTGGGCGCTCTTCGGTCTTTATCCAGCTCTTCAAGAGTGGGACTGGCCGATTTACCATCTTGTCTATGGATCCATTCATCGAACTGTGTTTGCGATCGCGATCGCTTGGTTAATATACGCGTGCCACACGGGCATGGGGGGGCCGGTGAACGCGCTACTCAGCCACCGCTGCTTCATCCCATTGTCGAGTCTGTGTTACGGCGTTTACCTCTTCCATATGCTGCCGGTGCTGCTGACGTTCCTCATCGAAACATTTCCATTACGATGGACCACTCAGTGGCCTTTGTTCTGCCATTGCTTCTTCCAGTTGTGCTTTGCTTATGTAACGGCGTTCATTCTGGCAATGATCGTCGAATTGCCCGTGCTGAATATTGAGAAGTTGCTGCTCAGCAAGGCATCGTCTCTGCCGAAAAAACAGTCGGAAATGACGCTACGACGAGATTCGAGCATGGATTCGTCTACCAACGAGTGTACTCCAAGCGTCAACGACACGACAGCAAGACCGGTCTTTGTCTGATCTTCAACTACGCGGCGTAAACCGGGGGGCGACGACCACACCGTCCGTTGACCCGATTCGCTTTGTCCGACGTCTTCCTCCATCCCTTTTCGTCCGTTCGGCGACCCCTTGGTCGCACCAAGCGTACCCGCGTGTATCCGATAGATACGATTCAATCTGTTTGCGCGCGTATCCCGTGTAAACGCTACTATTTGGCGGCAAAATAGGGCGCACGTCTTGCCTCGCTTTTTTCTTTAATACTCGCATTTGAAGAGTAAATTATTTTACCTCTCAACCAGAAATTACTGCATCGCACTGCACACAGGAAGCGCTACTCCGCCTTTATGCACACCATCCAAAAATTTATCATGTACGAGGGGCGTTCAAAAAGTGTGTCTTTCATAAACACCACAGAGCCGTCACAAAGATAACGAGTTATTTCTCAACCTAGTCACCGTCTATTACCAAACATTTGTTCATTCTCTTCATCATCCATCTCTCTGCAGGCCTTCTCTTTTACAAGGCCAAATACAAGGCCACTAAGCCAGACAAGCGATATGAAAATTTAAAATATTCTGAACGCCTCGCGTGTTCCTTGGGGACGCCACGCACCCCGAGTCGAGACAGACTGCGACGACCAACAAAACGACGGTACGGAGAGAGTAAGCCCTATGCTGTTAATGATCGGCGTCACTTTGCTGCAACGATCACCACGACGTCACTCGGCTCGTATCATGGCCTTGATGAGTGTCATGCCGCGGCTGCGGACCCCGGGTCCGGACACTTTCTGTCCTCGGTTCAGGGACTTTCCTCACAGCAGAATAGAGTCACTAGGACTCGTTTGTGGCTGCGAATACTGACGCTTCTCCGTACCACAC
>NIUQ01004807.1:0-12592 GCA_002796945.1 Plectus sambesii
AGTCGGATGGATGGCGGAGACGACGACCTTGCGCTGGCCGTGTGCGATCCCACGACTCAGTACGTATCGCCGCCCTCTCACATGCGATGGGCGAATTTTGTTGGTTGTCCGTCCGATCTTCTTCGCTTGCGCTATTATTGTCGAAATTTGCCGATCATTAGCACGGAATCGTAGATTAGAATAGGGCAAACTGCTTTGATAGTCGATCGCGCTTCCTTTATCAGTTTACAGTCACCTTCGCTTATACCGGTCAAAAATTTCAGTCCGTAAGTGTATTTTCCCATACAAAAAATGTCGGCTATACCGGTATTTCGCTTATATCGGTCAAAACATGCTGGTCCCCCGGTGACCGGTATAAACGAATTCCATTGTATTCTGTTAACTTACGCACGTAAAAACCAAGAAACGACTGTCATTCTTGATGAAAAATGGCGTTCAAGCACAGGAAAAGCGAAGCTCATCCTTTGTCAGCTGCGTTGCCTGGCTCGATTTCTCGTTCCTGATCGGCAAATTTTGACTATATAGTTTGAATCTCAGCGGGTGCTATCGGTTCGCTCGTCGGCGCTGTTGCATAGTAAATGAATACCGCCTCCGCGGCGGGCAGTTAACAACGGAGGGGATGGATGACGGGTGAATTAAGATGCGCGTGGGTTTCGTTCGCTTCTCGTCGCGGGGCGGCGATTAGTAGTTGACCAGTGGTTGTGTGCGTTGTTATGCGGGGAGAGAGGAAGGAACGATTCGGTCGTTGTTGCATGACGCCGCTCCCATGGCGCACTTTCCTTTCGCTTCTCGTGGCGAGGCGGCGATCAGTATTTGACCGCTGTCCGCGTGAGTTGTTATGCGGGGAAAGAGGAAGGAGCGATTTGGTCGTTGTTGCATGACGCTGCTCCCTTGGCGCATTCTCCTTTCCTTTCGCCGTGGTCGTTTGCTCCTTCCCAGTGGTCCTCTCCTCCTTCCCCGTCGTCTTCCCTTCCGGTCGCGCCCCTCATGGCGTTCCCTCGCGACGTCGCCGATTTTATTGTTGCTCTCCTATCCCTTCCACTCCTCCCCCATACCGTCTCTACAATTGCGCGCTTGCAGGGTATCAGTGTCGCGTCGCGCCTTCGCACCCTCCTCCGTCTACGTGCACGCATTCTTCTGCGATACAGCGTTCATGTGCAGGACCCTTTGGTCCACCGCCATTGCTCAGCATCAGTTCTACCTCGATCAACGAACGGCCGTCGCCACTGCCGCCAAGGTAATTTCTTTTTTTTAAAGAAAAAACTTTAATTAATCGTAGCTATGGGGATGCGAGGAGATTACGTTGCTACCTATGGAGGATGAGGCTGCTTAGCGGAAATTTAATTAGGATCCGAAGTGAGCGCATTCGCGGGTAACGAAAATTGACGGTGCTTTCCCAGCGCCTAGGGACCAACAGAGTCCCTTTTGAGCAAATGAAAAGTATTTTCGTTGTTTTAAAGAGGAAAAAGACAAATTTAAATCTGTTGTTCTAATATCATATTTCGGATCTTTAGTGTTAGCTCTATCATTGTGCGATAACGCGACTATTTCTTCCACAAGAGTCTATTATTAATTCTACGCTCGAATATTAAAACGGGTTATTTCGCGTTATAACTTACTTATACGATAGGACCATTTGACCGATTGACAATGTTTATTAAAACGCTTAGATAGGGCTCGATATAAGAAAGCAGCGTTGACAGACTGTACAAGTTGTCGAATCTCAGTTATTTTCCCGCCCGTGAATCATAGCTACTTGGCGCGCAACCGATAAAGCAAATCGTAGAAATGGTGACTAATCGTGTTATCTTTTAGAAATTGAGCAACACCGGACGGGCGGGAGCGATCAACTTTGACGAGTTGGCGGAAAAGTTGACCAGGTTGACGAGCTCGAGCTCTGTTAGCTCCAATAATACGTCGTCGTTGATGTCGACGCCGTCGAACATGGCTTCTACTGTCCGCACCCGCGATGGTTCGCCCGCTTCCATCCCTTCGCTACACAGCGCTGTTCACCGTAAGCTTTTTACTCATTTTTAATACTGTCGCATACAAGTTGTTAATAAGTGCGACAGGGTTGAACAAAAATTAAAAAACGTCGTCCCATCGGAATTGTAAGGGTGCGGTTTGTCTGCCAGTTTAAAAATGAACGCCAAATAATTAAAGTTGATGATGAAAATATTTTCATTATAGAAAAATCCGACGAAGACCGCCAACGCGACTTGGAGACTTATCGACTGTTGAAGACAAAGAAGTTGGCGCTTGAAGAAGCGCTTACTCGCAAGCTTCGCGAACTGCGGGAGACATGCATCAGCGAAGGGGTTCGACTTTTCATGTTCCCTGCTCGATTTTATTTCTTTTTACCGTCCCGTCCTTACCGATTTTCTGGATTGCCACCAGAGCCTAAATTTTCTGTTCGAAATTTGAGACGAAATAGTCGCATTTTGCTGAAAGATGGGCTAAGAATTGTCTCAAGAATACATAAGCTAGCGAGTGTCTGCATAAGTTTGCCGATCCGATGTTTGACAATACTCTTGGGACATTGGGACCGGTTCATATTGTGTACTATAGTCTAGCCGTACTTTAGAGATTGGCTTAAACTCTGTGTAAAGTACACGACTTTGGCACTATAGTACACGATATTAAATAGGCCAAAATTTCTTGCCATCTTCTTTTTGCTTCTTTTCCTTAATAAATCTCCTCATTATTCAGGAAATCACCGGTGAGATGCCCAAAGAGGTCTATCGGTCGTTGGCGCCCGGCGAACCAGAACCGAAGATCAAACGACGTGTTGGCACTTCTTTCTCACTGTCGTCTGATTTCCTTGGCAAACATTCGAAGGTTAGTCTTTCTGTTTGCGAATAAAATCCGTTTGTTCGCGCTGTTTTTTGTACGTCGTCGCGCCGAATTATTGACATTCGAGAGGAAGTACATAGAGTTATGTCGGCTGTTTGTTATGTGGGCTTGCCTTTTGTCGAAGGAATCGGATATGAAGGGGTCGACAAGGTAATCGTTGCAGGGATCATTTAAAAGGTGATGCTAAAGTTTATTATGGAGCGTAAAGCCGAGTCCCGCTGTGTTAGTAAAATTTACACCAGGGTTTTATTACCGGATAATCGCATTAACTCTCGTGCGTTGGTATACTCTGCGCTGACGTCCACTTCTCCATTTAATCGTCAAATTTAATGCACTGATGGGGTTATTGGATGTGGGAACGGCGTGTAAGGGACGGTTGAGAGATAGAGTGAATGTTTTGGGATTGGCTGGATTGATGGGATGATCAGAGCGGTCGGAGGGGATCGGGTACGACGTCATCGTCGCCGTCGTAGTGGTACTTGGACGAGCCGAAAACGGCGAGGAACACCAGCTGCGTGTAGAGCGCCAGCACGAGGCCGCTCAGCTGCGAGACGATCATGTCCGCATCGCCAGTCGTCAGCTGTAGCTGCACCGTCGACACGCTGATCATAATCGCCACCATCAGCGTATAGGTCACCCCCAGTTGCCCCGTCACCGCCCCCAACAGTACGTACACCCCTGCGCTTGCCCCCATCGTCGTCACCAGCAACAGACGTCGATCTCTCCCAAGTCGGGTTCCGAGCGTCTGCAACTGTCTATTGTGCAATGGAGGGAGGGTGAAGGGGTGTAGACCGACCTGCGCGCTGGCCGCGATTACGAGCGGCAGGACGAACGGCGGCGGAGCGGTCACCGGCAGCACGCGCTCGCTTGTCAGATAGCCGCTGGTGGCGCCGAGCACGAGCGCCAACGCCAGCAGCAGCATGCGTCGGTCGCTCTCGGTCAACTCGGCGTGCTTACGGTTGAAGACGAAGAAGTAGACGGGGAGGAGGACGTAGGTCAGCCCCGCCAGCGTGCCCGTGTTGAAGAGCGGCCCGAGCAACAATGGGCCGATGAGCAGCGCCCCGAACAGCTGCCCGACGCGCAGCGCGATCAGCAGCACCGCCGTCCACATGTAGGCTTCGAGAATGAAGCCGCTGTGGACGGTCGGCGGGAGTGGGCTGAGGTCGCACAGAGCCGCCACCTTGGTGCGTAGCTGGGGCTCGAGTGCTCTGCGCAGTTGCTGCAGCCGACGCAGCGCGTCGATGCCGAGGGCGGCGCTGCGCTGGCACAGCGAGGCGACGGTCGTCTCGAACTCGTCGCGGTATTTGATCATCAGCGCCGCCACGGCCTCCATGGCCGTCGTTCCGCTCGTCTCTTTTCGTAGCCGACTCGACCGCTGCTCTCAAAAGCGTTGTACAAACTGACGTATTAAGTACGCTTATACGGAGGGCAGTAAAACTCCTCTTAGCGACCGATTCCATTCTAATTTGTTTGATACAAGCCGGATCTGAAGCAATATTAATTCCTCCCTTCATTTTAGGCGGATATGATTGATCAACTGGAGGGCGACATTGAACTTCATCGCAAGATTGTCCTGGCGGCGCACAGGTTGGCGTCCGACAAGTCGACGAACAAGTCGGTGAGGAAGAAACGCCAAAAAGACTACCTGGCAGCGAGCCAAACGCTGAAAACTCTGGAACAGCGCTTGCACCAGCAGCGGCTCAGGGCCAGTCAGCCTGACATCTCCAACAGCCATAACCAGAACAGCCGTAAGTTTTGAGCGCCTTCTATATGGCTACCATATCGTATGAAGCAGGATAAGATATTGTAAGGGAAATCTTGTATTTGAATACATTTAATGCGTTTTACTATTTACTTTTCCGTTTATTAGTGCAACGTTAGACTTTAAACTTCAATATACAGACAAGAATTAAAATTAACAATATTCATTATTCATATTGTATTATTTATTAAAATCAATCACATTTAGGCGCCTGGCCGAACTTCTCCGGCTGTCCGATGGAATCGCCTCAGATGACTCGAAGCGGCGGAGGGATGTTGGTGGCGAAGTCGTGTCCGACGACGCCGCGGGGATCGGTGCCGGACCTGTCGCTGGAGACGGGAGACACGGAGGACGAAGACGAGCGACCACGACCTCCGAGCGCGTGCTCGGCGCGCCACTTGTCCGTGTCGCTGATGCGATCACCGAACCAGCCGCACGGTCTCCCTCCCCATCCACCCGGTCGACGACCTACGCTGCCCATGTCGAAGCTAGTCGCCAGCCTTCAACAGGGCATCAACTCGCCAGAGGACAGTTCGCATTCGAGCAAGCCCCGCGCTCTGGACAACCCGCTCAGGCCCGCCGGCAGTTCCCCTTCGTTGCCAATGTAAGCATTGCCATTGGGATTAGTCTGCGGATGGCAGAAGGAACGGGGGATTTGAGTGCATTTAGTTCAGTGGTGGTACTGTTGGTGGAGAGGGGTGGTAGTAGCGATATAATTTTGAGATTGGTTGAGATCTGTATTAAAAATCATTTCATCGAGTAATTTTTACATCATCTCTGTGTACATTATCCAAGACACTACAGAAATATAGGCGGGAATAATACTCAACGAGCAACAGTGTATTTTTACTTCTTTCACTTTGCGTTGTATGATGCACAAGTAACTGAACTATTTGTTACAGTTACGAGAATATTGGCTACAAGAGCAGTTCGGCGTACAAGAGCTCGTACCGGCAGCTGAACTTCCCGACGTTGATCGGCGGACAGAATCAGCAGGGCGCAACTCGCGTTCATCGCACTCATTCGGAGCACAGCCTGCAGAGTCTGCCATCGGGCGTGGTCATCGCCGCCCCGCAGCCGTTGCCCGACTACCGCACCGCCGGCAGCGACGCCATCGAGCACGACGTTGGGGCCTACAACGTCCCGCGTCAGCGCACCTCCTGGAACTATCGCTCCATCGACCAGGGACTCAACAGAGCGCCTGAAAGCGTCGCCGTACTCGAGCAGCAGGAAAAGGAGAAGGAGAAGTCGTCGCCGTCCAGCAGCAGCAGCAGCTATGCTATGGGACGAGTGAGAGGGCTGGTGCGAAAGATGAGCGCTTCTGGAGCGAATCGCCAGCCGCCGCCGCCCGCCCCTTCCGCCACCTTCTGCACGAACAGTCTCGACCGGCGCGCGCTCAGGAACAGACAGCGATCGTCCGGCCAGCTGCCGCCGCAAGGATCGCCTACTTCGGCGCTCGTCGGTCACGCCGCGCCCACCCCCGCTACCCATTTCGCTTCCCCTCCCGTCCCCAGTCCGAAGCGAGACTATTCCAACGCCATCGCCAACGGACTCAACTCCCCCCGCACTACCACCTTCCCTGTCACCTCTCCTCACGGCGCGAGCGTCGAGACCTCGAAGCCCTTTGAAACCGCCGACATTGCTCGCTATGCGAGCGCCACGACGCGACCGCGTTCCCCCCTCGTCCTGAATGGAAAGTCGTTGAGCAACGGTCAACTGCGACCGCCGCCGCCGCCCTATTCGACGCGCAACAATGGCGCCCCCACCGATCCCCATATGGAGGCGTTGCTCGACTTTTACAAGGAGAACGAGCGTCGCAAACCAAAGACCGCCACTATTGTTTGACCGCTGTTATCGCTGGCTGTTAACGGCGCCGCCTCCTTCTTGCTCCACCTCGCGTTTTTGTACAATTTTCTGCGAGAACTCTTATGAACACATATGCCCGTTCCCCATTCGCTCAGTACGCCACTCGTTTTCTCTTATGTTCAAAGATAGAATTTATTTACAATCGACATAAGACCGTTGTTCTCACAGGTTTGATCAAGTATCGGTTGCGTTACCCTTTTGTCCATTGTTCTACAGTTGTGTGCTGTTTGCATATGGATGCAACGACTTTCCTCCATCAACAGATTCGCTACAATATTTCGTCCTTGCGCTTGTTCTACCTTCTCTTTTTAAGTGCGACTCTGTTGACCTGTTTCCAGTGACGATGAATCACTGTCGTTTGCGCCTATTTAGAACTGTTTGAATTTCTCTTGTTGGCACTAATTAAAACGAAAGTTATCTAATCGCTCTGATTCGTAGTACATACTGTCTCATACATCATATCGCAGTTACACCCCGCATTCACTAGCAGAGCGAGAAAGCTAAGGCATAATCGGAAGGTTGTGGTTTAAAGCCCCTCCTTGACGAGTCTATGCATTCCTCTTCGCTGCTTCCTAGCTACCCTGCTGAGACCATTTGTGATTTCAGCGATAGAGATCCTCTACAGATCAACAATTTGTCGACTTGCGGCGTATATACGTCGCCTAAGAGGAAATCCCAAAATTGCATTTACCGTATTTACGGAAATGGTAGTACTGTACTACTATTATTTCTATCGCTCGCTACCCTGTAATACTATTTCTGCATGTACTACTATTTTGCGTGTACTACTGTTTCCGTAAATACGGTATACTTGGTACGCGAAATGCTGGAAAACCACATGAACAGTTGACCAAGTTATTCGATACGCAAAATTGGTATTTTCGAGTTTTATTAAGTGAAACTAAGTAAAGGGAAAATAATTTTTGTCCTAATTCGACTGCGCTCACCCGTATACTCCCCGCAGATCGTTAGTCCATCAGCCTAACCGCAAGTCAAGCAATACGACTTTGATGCTAGCAAAATGCCTATTGGTCGAAAATAAAAGACAGCTTTAAACCGCATCATCGTAAAGCAGCCAATGTCTAACACATAGTACACACATGAGCGGTGTTACTCGATAGTTTGAATGAGCTATTAGCATTGACTGTGTTTTGCAATATACACCAGTGAGGATAGATGACTCATACTGGCTAACTGACATTAAAAATAGTTGAATACTTGTGCACTGTGGCATCGTACACTAACATGCATATGATACGTCCAGACCCGTAAAATGTAAATACTGGTAATTATTTTCATATTTCATCGACTTTATAATAATAATGTCAGTGATGCAAGTACCTTGTTTTCATTCAAATATATCGGCATAACCACAAAGAGTGATTGATGTATTTTTCAGACATCTCTGAGCATTTGCGGATCATCAACAGAAACCATCATCCTGCTTCAGCTGTTTCAGCTGCAATCTGGCAAGGCATATCCTGGAAGAGTCGTACAGACCCGATTTTTGTTCTTTCAGAGGAAAAAGGTGCAGCCGTAAACTATGCTACAGTAAATTTTAGTGTCCGATGCATTATAAGTTGCGGGTTATGCGAACAAAGAGTATATATGCTTAATTCGAACATATATGTTCGAATTAAGCAACTGAAAGCAACGAAACATAAGATAGTTCGAGCTGATTTCGTTTTTGTTTTGTTCATTTTGTCTTGATTTACTCTTCATACCGTTTGCTACGGAAAACCTTGTGCGTTATAAAAACCTAAGCGGGCGTCGCATAGCTTGATTACTAAAATGAGCCATAAAGAGACGAAAAGACATTTCACGATACGACATGAAATCGACGCCCTTCGACGGTGTGTTTGTTAAGGCAGGTCAAAGAGCAACTCTGATAGGAGACCTACGTCGACTGCATACAACGATTGGAATATTACGCGCCGTAGCCTTTGTCTGCGCCATCAGACACGGTCGTTGCATAGCTTGGGTATTAAGATAAACTATGAAAAATCGAAAACATTTTGCACGATAAGAGTTAGCAACGTGGCACTAACGCATTCTGACGGCATGTTTGTTAAGGCAGCCATAAAGCTGACGTTAGTGTAAAACATCCGTTCTGATAAATCAGCGTCAGCAGTATTATGCGGCGTAGCTTTGGTCTCTAACTTCAGTCAAGAGGTGTCTACAGTATAATTCACTGCGTAGCATTACCGTAAATTTCATTGATACGAGAACGTTATGTCACGATTGTACCATTAACATCTTGTCTTTATCAAGAGTGCACAGGAGACGAATTTTACGAAGATGGTTTACCTCATTAGTGCTGTTTACGTACAACGTTTTAACTGCATAACAAAGAGAAACGTGCTTGGAGGAGAGTTGTGATATGCCATAGGTACTGTGAAACACGAATAGACGGATATCTCAAAATTATCTAGGGATCAGTTAGTGTCCTTTAGGCTAGACTTAGGTAACCCAAGCGTAGGCAGCCTGTGATTGAACTTCGGTAGAATACGGGAGAGCCGTAATGTACGAGCGGCATATCATTATCTTTGGCACGCTGTCCTGACTCAGCAGATTTCTCATGGAGATGGACCTCTGCTATGATTGGCAAAAACCATAATTTGATTTCGATCAAATGAAAATGGAGTAGTACTGATGTTCAGACACTGACTGATGCGTGGCCAGATCCTAGCTTTTAAAGTAAGGTTTCAATGCTGGCTAATCAGTAGGAAATGGCAGACATGGCTCCAACTCAATGAATCAAACCGAAAAAGCTAGGTTCAATTGTTCCATGGAGTTGCTCTGGCGCTTTGAGATGAACCTGAACTGCTAAATATTCTTCTCTGATGAGCAGCACTTCATTGCAGAAAAGGAACTGAATCGCTGAATCAACAGAACCTTTGCCATGAACACCTTCAATATTTTTTATTTAAAGGAGGTTCATCACAAGTAGAAACCGATTGCGGTGCAGATGTGGGGCTGAAATAATTCATAACATAACTAATGAATTTTTCGACTATTGAATCAGTCCCATAATCTCAAAACAACAATAGGATTGGCAATTGTTGTCGCGTTGCGATTGTTCACCCGTTAAGCGCCAGTAGCAACGTACATTACCCAATCTCGCTAGTATTGACATTAAAGCGGTTGCGCGGAGACCCCTAAGGTAAAAGCCAACAATTACCGGGTTTTTCCGAGTATAAACCCCGGGGCTTGTAATAAGAATTGGTACTTTTCGCGTCTCTACTTTGTCCCCAAATAGAAGCCCCGGGGCTTCTATTTGGAATATTCAATAACATAACGCATTTATACAGTACCAGTCACACTTGCATTTTGCGTCGTTTTTTCATCTTTTAAATTAATCTTACACGCAAATAATAGAAGATCTATATCATTTTTGCAAATTCTATCAGAGAAAGCGGTATTTACATGTAAAATGCAATTAAAATAATTTCATTTCACGGATACATGGTGATCTTTTTTCGGCTCCAAATATAAGCCCCGGGGCTAATATTTGGAAAGTAATCCGAATATAAGGCCAGAGAGGCTTCTATTTGGGGGGGGGGGGTGGGGGTTTGTAATCGGAAAAACCCGATAGTAGAGTTACGCAAGACACACTATTCAGTTGCCTCACAAGTCTAACACACTAATATGTGTCAGTGGGTACGATCAGTTTCATAAACTCGAGTGATCTGTGGAGATTCCTTACTGCCTTCTCATTCTTTTTGATTGTTTCCGCAATGACTAATCGGTCCCTGCCTGCTCTCTCTTACTCCTTCCTCCTATGGATGACACGCTAGTGTCGTCCATAAATTGTTGCCTCAAATCCGAACATGGTGGACAATTGAAAAATTTCACATTTTCAGTCTTTGTAATGGGTTAGTCATTAAAAGAATCCTATGCAGACTGAAGCATATTGGTTGCTTCATTTGAACAGTTTTTCATATTCGTGAGGACACTATGTGGTTTTACAGACGAGAATAATGTTGTAGGTAAGGCAGAGGAAGCATCTAAGTAGTCTATTGTGCCTTCTGTTATGTCACTTTCGGATATTAGCTCGGTTTGCTCGTCATTAGCGCTGTAAAACATAAGTTCATCTGTATATCTCTTTCTTCTCCCATTCAGTTGTTGTATGTTAACCATTCACAGATGTGCCTAAGGCTGCTTCTGGGTTGTTAAAGCATTGTGACTGTTATTCACGGATCAGCCTTGATTTGAGGCCACAATAGTTGGCAATTCGAAGCTCAAGAGATCGTTCAAATAGAATAGGAACAGCAATGTTCCTGGCTTAAATGCTCCTACCATTTGCCTTGACAGCTGTTTAACATTCGCTTTCTTGCCTCTTTTTTACGCCTTGTTGAAATGTACACGGTGGCCCAATAAAAGGATTTCTAAGCAAAGTTCGCTCCAAAGGAGATATTTTGGTTTGAAATTTTAGGTGGAGATGCATCTAGTGCTCAACTATTAGTGGACCGAGTTTGAGCTCATAAGACCTCAAAATTTCGTGTTGAAACCTGAACTTCTGAAAATTACAAAAAAAATTTTAAAGATTGCTTTAAAAAATTGTGTAAAAAAGTGATTTTCTCAAAATAAGAGATTTTTGGAATTCAAATTTCGATGAATGAATAACACGGCGCCAAGGGAATTTGAAATTGTTGAGGTGAATGAGGCTGAATCTTGAGCTCACTATTGCTGGCTTACTTAAATTTCAACACGAATTCCTGAGGTCGCAGGAGACCGAACTTGGCCCACTAATAGCTTATCACTAGATGTATCTTCACCTAAAATTTCAGGCCAAAAAGCCCATTTTGAAACGAGTTATGATCGAGTGTTTTTTTTTTTTGAGCCATCCTGTAGTACTATGGAAAGTGTAGTTAAAAGGTAAAAAAATCATTTTGCATGGGCAGACTTTCTGAAAATTTAGAGACCCGGTGTAATTACAGTCGAAGAGTAGCTATTGGACGTGTGGACTCGCTGTTGACCCAGCATTATTCTTGATGAGTAAGCACTGTGCGCGCATAGCAAGTAGGCGTTTGTGTACAGTAGTACCTGCGTCCGACGCTTATCAAACTGATCCGGCATACGCCATGCAGTTTCGAAACTTGTGCCTCGAGAAGTAAACGCTAAAGGCTTTCAGTGTGAGCGAGAGACAGCATCTTATCAATTCGTCGTCTCTGGTGAGCAGTTGCATCTCTGCTTTTTGACTACAATGGAGCCGCTTGAGAGGGCAGTTATAGAAGCTTGTGTGGACGAAATTTTCAACAATGTGCACGATGTCAGTATTTTATTCCCAAAGCTCATGTCAGTATCTCTCATCAACGCAGATGATCGGGATGAAATTGAGGTGAGTAGAACATCAGCAGCTCTTCGAATAAAACGAATTTAGATGGCATAACACAGTAGAACAATAATGTTATTGCTGAATTTGGACACCTATCCAAGACGAATTTGTATGATTGCATTTGTAAACAGTCGAAGCCGGAAAATTGTAATATTTTTGAAAGCCTCCTGAGGAACTTTTCTATTGATTCGTGGCCGGATAAGTGTAACAATTGTTTTTGCCAGATCAATTTGCACTTATCCCGTTTAAACTGTACTTATTCTTGAGGATTAATGTTTGCGGATAAAATGAAACCACTACAACACGTTTATAAAAATGTTTTAGCATGAAGTACCACGCAGGAAGAAGACTATCAAACTTCTCGATATATTGCACAGAAAAGAGGGCGCCTTTTTCGCATTACTCGAGGTGTTGATTGCTGAGAACAAAACTTTTCTGGCTAACACTATCTACGGTATTCTTTTTAGTTTATTGAGACGTCGAGCAGCAAATATTGCCATTGATATTTTGCGGCTTAAATGCCATAGCTGAAAAGTCGTATTATTGCTATTTGCGTTGTAACTATCATTTGGTATACCAGGTGTGGGTCTAGTTATCATGTATGTCATTTAAGATCCGCTTTTTCTAAGCATCGAGAAACTCTTGGCACAGTTGGTAAAAAGTGCTCGGATTTTGCTGAAATTTGGTATGCTAGGGTGCTTTAGGGTAGAACTTCCGAAAATGATGTCGGATTTTTTCACAAAAGTTTTCGCTTCGAGATACGGCGGATAATT
>NIUQ01004808.1:0-12577 GCA_002796945.1 Plectus sambesii
TTGAATGTTGTTTGTCCCGTCCACTTTGTACACTCCATGCAGGACGATATCGCCCCGTATCAATGGATGCTGCGATTGGCAGCCAAGCTGAAATCGGACAAAGTGGTTGTTCATCTGCAACGCGATGGTGATCATAAACTAGCCAGCGAAAAAGACTATCAACTGTTGTATTACGCACTCGATTCAGTCGTTAGTAAGATTGTAGCGGGCAGTTGTGCAGTTAAAAAAGTGTAAAATGAGCCAGAAAGGGATCTTGTTGATCGAATTTCAATGATATCCTAGGTGATAATTTTGATAAATACAATATATTTTGTGCGATGCTTGAACGCGTTAAATCTGTGGTCCCGTCATTCGCGCGCAATGAAGCAACTTTGACTACGACTCAAAGCGAACGTGACGCGACCCCAAAGCTCTACTATGCAGACAGAAAATTTGAAGTTGTTGTCGCAGTTATCGCTATTCGTAACAATGCAGCAGACAGCATCCTTCGGCACACAGTTTCAGTTACAGCGGACAGGTTTGCCCGGACCCAAATTTCCGGCCTTCCATGTTTTATACAGAATGAAAATTATTTAAAAACATATCCGCTTAGAGTGGTCATTATCTGCCGGTTTCGGACATATCGGTATAGACGATTTCCACTATATGACGAAACTGAATGTAGGAATGGCGAAATGAATTCACGAGTAACGAAGTATAATAAAGGATCCTTTAGTCTCTAGGCTTGAAGTGATCAATGGAAGTATTTTAGTGGTGGACCCGCTACACCGTACGATTTGCATGACCATTGAGTACACGAAGCAACGCACGCTCTTCGGCCGTCCCGTTATACCTAATCAGGTCGTCCGTTACCGCCTCGCCGAGCTGCAGATTTGAAGTTGAGACCGTTCTCGCTCTACGCTACTACGCAATTTATAACAATAGTCCTATTTTCAAAATGAATTATACCGAGGGTATTTTTACAAGCGCCTAGCGCTAGTACAAAATATTTAGCACCTACCTTACGTTACCGTACAAAATTAAGCTTCTTGCTCAAGACGCGTGTCCCTGAAATAAGGTTTCGCGAGGATGCTTAATACAGGGTGTTTCAAAAGTCACTTTACGAGTTTGATTTCTTATAACTCCGCGAAAACGCAACCAATTTTAATGCGGTTTGCTGCATTTTATAGAGCTATTTCTAACTTAGATCAGCTTTTTTCAATCTTTAAAATTGGTTCATTTTTCGTCATTTTATGCCAACTTTAAAAAATCGAAATTTTGCTTATAGAAAATGACTGAAAAGTAATGTTGCGATTTATTTTTTAAATAATTCAAACCATAATAATAAATCTATCTGAGCTGAAACTTGTGAGAAATAATCTAAAAAAGTTGGGCTTTCATTTGAAAAAAGAATTATTCAATTTGGTCGCGGCATTGCCGAGATATGGTCAAGCAAAGATAAGACATGATTTTAAAGCGAGTTACCTGCGACTCGAATAACCGTGCTCTCGTGTGAACTTTCAAACGCGTGCAAAATCTCGGATTTTTTAAAGTTGGCATAAAATGACGAAAAATGAACCAGTTTTAAAGATTGAAAAAAGCTGATCTAAGTTAGAANTTTTAAAGATTGAAAAAAGCTGATCTAAGTTAGAAATAGCTCTATAAAATGCAGCAAACCGCATTAAAATTGGTTGCGTTTTCGCGGAGTTATAAGAAATCAAACTCGTAAAGTGACTTTTGAAACACCCTGTAGGTCAACTCTGAACTCGTATTCAAATTCTATTACTGATAACGCTCAATCTTTGTATTTATGAGCGCTTTTATAAGATAAAATGACGATTGAGAGAAACAGATGCCCTTTCTACAGCAAGCGCTGCATTCAAACATCGATTTAAATAATAATCGCTCTGGGCGATTATTAGAGAATTTACGGTATTCGAGTTCAAAAGTTGCAGTGCCGCGATGTGATACTGCTGGCGAGCATAGCGAAGTTGAAGATAGGTCGTTTGGCGAGAGAAACAACTGGTGCCTGTCTGAAATATTGGGGCGATATGGGCTTCATCTGAAAATGACCGGTCACCCGTTTCTATAGCGACTTTCGTCTGCTCAGCATCGCCACCGATGGCGATGGGGGATGTTGTCCATCATTTGCAAGAACATGCGAACTAGAAACAAAGTGACTTACAATTTTCTGATGATTTCCGTTAGCTTACGTGAGCAACGCTATAAACGCTAATATTATTGGCGTTGAATAACTACGCCTTGAATCGTGATTGGGTCTCGAAACAGTTGTTTGCTGCGATCATAGAAATATCGTAATAATCCTGACGTTGCTCGAAATGTCCGTTCGAACCAATGCAGTCCGTCCGACCGTCTGCGTCTGGACGGTGCGAAACTACTTTGTGAGCTAATTTAAATACTTGACTGAGCTACTATTGTGCATTATATCCAGCAGTTTGCTCATACGTCGGACTTTTTCCTTCGGCAAAAGGTCTCTTTTGGGTGAGTTGTTTCACTCACCGTTGTTAAACTTTCCCTTCCATTGCCGCATGAAAAAGCTTAAGTATACATTCGGCTTTTTGCAAATATTAGTGCTTTTAGAAAAGACCGAAGGTCCCTGTGAGAGTGATAATTCAGCGTTCTTTGATGATTTGCTGTTTGTTAGGATCTGACCGTCAGGCCATGGCTGTTCAAGTCAACTATCTGATTGTAATTGGAGTACCGTCCTTATGGGAATAGTGGCACAGAGTAGAGAGGGGTTGAAATAGTAGTGACACTGTGCAACTATTTCCTTAAATACAATGAGTTAGCAGTTCGATAGAGGCACCACTTTTTTAGCGGAAAGATAGGGATACTGAAGTTCGATACATTTAAAGCACTTGATTTTAAATTTAGCTTTGAAATAAATTACTGGCTTTGATTTTCTATAACGTTGATATATAATACAATATTGTTTCTTGATTCGCTCATGAAGACTGCGCTGATGTGGAATTACGGAAGCTATCAGTGCATCAATGCATTTCTCAAAGGCGTACATATCGCCGTTTTCCTGCTGGCAGTTCTTCCATCCGCTGTGGATAGCGACGCTAAATGCTATCAATGCACGCTTAACAACCAATTTGGCATTGATGGAAACGCTGCACACATCGCTTGTGGCGTTGTAGGGGATTCCAGTGGAGCCTATATTCAGTTAGTTACAGAACTACTAAAATTACTCAATCACCTTTTTTCCAATCTGCTAATTGCGTTCATAGCAATTCTCCTATTCTTTTTAATAATAATTCGCTCTTCGTATGGTACTCCTATAATGCGTGGTTTATGCGAGCAGTTCGACACGTTTCGACAAAGAAATTTGTCGTTGCCATATGGTCAAGAACGAGGAGGTAAATTAAAGCATCTGTAGTAATATAATTTTGTAATTTTAGATCAGTATTCACGTTATTACTTCCAACGACCCGAAACACTTTCAAGTCGCGATTACAGTTTATCAGAAATGTAAGCATTTTTTATTAGGGATGAAGTAAAGATGACTATATAGCTTTATTAGGCTAATAATCAAAAGTTTCAGAGTTATTCAGAAAAGTTATCATCAAGATATAAGAGTTTGGTACACCAGCAATCTTCATTTGCTATGCAGCAATATAAAATTCACCGAAGTTTTTACAAGGCTGCGCGAACAAGTGCTTAGTGATTATGAAGCTCAAACTATTAATGTAAGCTTAACAGAAAGCTCATTTATTCAATACAGTTCATTTAGGCGAAGTCTACAGATTACGACAAAAATTATGCATTAATTGACGCACTAATGAAAAAGTCTCGCCAGGACATGAAGCATTTCATCACGGTACTAGGAGAAACGGAGCATGCGTATCTATTGGAAGAAATAACCAGGAAGCAGAAATGAGATCATTTTACTTTCAATTAACATAATATTTGTATACTGAGCAAAATTTTAAATGTTTATAATTTAATTGTATCACACAGATTATATTGAGGGTAGATTTTGTTTGTAGCAATAAGATCGCCATTATCAAAGTATACTTTCGATGCATGTGGAACAAAATCTTACCATATCGCGCTATGAAGTCATGATGATTGGAGGACAGGCAATACAATCTGCTTTGCAAATAGAGCGTTCCGAAACTGCTGAGGCTTTCACCAAAATCCAAAAGCTAGGCAAAACAATTAAATATCGCAATAAGCTGGATAAAATTGAGGATGCATTGAAATCTGTTAAGCAATAAACCGGTAGGGACGCACGATCAGCCATAGGATATCTTATACTAAAGTCAAAGAAGAGATTTGCTCAAAAAATATATTTTGTCACGATAAAAGAATTTCCGCAATCATGGCTGGAATAATAATAATATTATAATAATAATAATAGCATGAATGAATCTGAAAGGCCAGACTCCAAAACACAGTACCATTGCCTCATCGTTTACAAAGAGATCTAAAATAAAGTTTAAAGTTGCTCAACAGCATAGCAACGGTGTATCAAGTGGGCCGTATTCAACTACCTAAACACTGTGTCCACTATTTGGAAGATTTTTGTATATTGCGAGAAAACGATTATATTTCATTTCGACTTCTTCTCGGAAATGAAAGAGCACCACGATGACCGATATTTTTAGCTATAGATCGTCGAATTCTGTCGAGCGGTTCGCGAGATCCGACTTTTGCGCCTATTACTTAGAGTCGCGTTCGAAAAAAGTAAAGAAGAACGAGGCCGTACGCTAGCGAGCTCGGTTGATTTGAATTTGTTCCTGCTGTTATCGCTATTCGCCACAATGCAGCTAAGAGCATTTGTTACGCAGCGGTAACTTCCTGCATACAATGTTGCAGCTTGAATGTTTGGGGTCATAAGACGATCAGCGTTTGACCGTACTGCCATCGAAAGCGCTTACCAAACAAGAAAAACAAGTTGCAAATTTTGTGAAAACGGAAAGTCTCGCATTCTGGCGGATTTCGTACGCGGTTCAATGTGATTGCAATGTTTTCATGCGTTATCTGACTTTTTTTGGAAAGCAACTTTCAACTGTAATAAGGCCATTGTCTTGGGTTAAATTGAGCAGCGGAGTGATGGCTTCGTCTTCGTCTTCACCATCCCCGGTGCAGAAGGAACGAATCGCTTGGCTAAATAAGCAAGACTTGAACACAAATGGAAAATACGTTCTTTACTGGATGCAATCATCTGTGCGCTGCCAATCCAATCACGCCCTCGAATTCGCCGCAGAGCGCGCCAATCTGGCCGACAAACCTCTGCTCGTCGTCTTTGGACTCGTAGAAAGTATTCCTTTTTTGCTTTCATTGACAATACAGTGGAATTAACTTATAACGGTTTCGCTTGTACCGTTATTTCGCTTATACCGGTAATTTTGGCCGGTCCCGCAATTACCGCTATAAGCGAATTTCATTGTAATATTAAGCCATGCTTAGAGAGGAATCCTTTTAAGTATTTTACTTTTTTACTTACACAGTTTATAAAAAATAATAGTTCATTAAGAGATTATTTCCATTATTCCTTTACAGTAGAAATTGTTTATAGGGGTGTACCTTAGCAGTAGTTCGTTTATAGCGAACAGGTTTGATCGGTCTCGAATTTTGGGCCTTCTATATTTCGTACAAAGAAAAATTTATTTTTAACAGTTATCGCTTATTCCGCTCTAAATCTGCCGGCCCCACATGAATCAATTTAAATAATTTCCATTGAACTACCCATATGAATAAAGTACAAATGTTGCCTTTAGGGGAATATCATCCACAAGCTAATCTCCGTCACTACGCCTTCATGTTAGAAGGACTAGCCGATGCGCAGCAGCGATTAGCGACAGAGCGAAAGTGTCGTCTGATAGTGGCAAAGTGTAAATCTCCAGTGGATCTGATTGCAAATCAGTTGGCGCAGGACGCGGTCGAAGTGATCGTGGACCGGAGCTACACGCGCGTACCCCGTTTGTGGTATCGCCAGCTCGCCGACCGTCTCGTCGATCTCGGTCGTCGTCTCACTCAAGTCGAATCGAACGTCGTCGTCCCCGTTGAGCTCGTCAGCAATTGCTCAGAATTCGGCGCGCGCACTATTCGCCCGAAAATCTGGCGGTTCGCCGACAGTTTCCTCGTCGAACTGCCCACTGTCCCGCTTCTGAGAAATGGATTGAAAGAGAAGTTGGTTGTTTGATGTTCTCTACTACACGCCGAAGTGAGGCAGGCACGCGCGGTCTGACGCATGGGGCGAGAAAATCAATAGTTTACATTGGACGCATTAAATACCATTTCCACTTTAATAAGGGCATTTTCTAAATCAAGTTGGACACTTTCAAACCAAACAGGACACTTTCCGTATTAATTTGACCATAAAAATATCCTGTTTGGTTTGGAAAGTGTCCAACTTGGTGTGGAAAATGTCCTTATTAAAGTGGTAATGGTATATATACTGAAATTCCTGTGTAGCGGTACTTTGGAACCGACCAGTATGACCGGTATAAATGAATTTTACTGTATATTGTACTATTATTTTATGATACCTGCCAGTTTTTGAGTTTTTAATCATTTCTACGTCCACCTCATTTTAGTATGAAGTAACCAATTAATTATTCGACATTGATTGTTTAGGTTGATCAATGACGCTGAATTCGATCTGATGGATTTATCGAATGAAAAGTGCCTGGAGAAAGCGATCGCGGGTCTGAACGTCGACCGAAGCGTTTCGCGCATCACGACTATGAAAGGAGGCCAAACAGAGGCTCAGAACACGCTCGACGTTCGTTTTTGAATTATTTTACAGTAAAACCGTAATTTACTCAACACAGTATTGGATTAAATGCGGCCTTATACTGAAATATTTTGCAGAAATTCATCTCTGGAAGGCTGGTGCATTACGACGAGAGGCGCAACAAGCCGGGAGAGCAATTCCAAAGCTACCTATCGCCCTATCTGCACTTTGGACATATCAGCCCAATCGACGCCATTCGCGCCGTTCGAGCCGCCAAAACTAGCAAGGCTAACAAAGGTTCCTTCCCTTTCTTGCCAATTTTATAATTAATATTTCCCAATCAGTAACAAGAAATCTTAGACTGAATAAGGCAAACTGCTTCGACAGTTGATAGCGCTAATTTGTTCAATTTTGGCTTCTACGATCTTCATAATTGATTTTCTTCCCGTTCGCTGATGGGCCCGTCTCCAGTCCTAATTTTGTCTGTTTAGACTCGTTCATCGAAGAGCTCTTGGTCCGTCGCGAGTTGGCCATTAACTTCGTGTGGTACGAACCCGACGCATACGATTCGGTGACTCTTAATTTTCCTACTCTTAAAATCATATTTATATTCGCGATTTTTCAATCAGTAAGAGGCATGTTGAGATTGCATCATGCAAGCTGCTTCGAAAATGCGACAATTAATAGTGTTTTTGCAAGCCAATACAACGAATATATTGAGATTGCGGTGAGAAACAGGGTTTCGCAACGAAAACCACAATATCTCTTTGGATACAATCGTGTTTTTCGCCTTAATATTACGATCGAGAGAGTGCGAGTAACTCAAAGTACAGTCAAAACCGGATAAGTGCACATCGACCGGGCACGAAAATTTTGTGCACTTAAGCGGTTTATGCACTTATCTGATCATGATTCAATACAAAGGTTGCACACGGGGCTTGCAAAAAATGTGCACTTAACCTGTTAGTGCACTTAACCTGTGTGCTCTTCTCCGGTTTTGACTGTAACTTTTTTCAGCTACGTTGCTTGCCAGACTGGGCGAGGAAGACGATCAACGAGCATCGCAATGATCCCCGTGTCCACCTTTACACATACGAACAGCTCGAGAATGGCGACACTCACGATCAGTACTGGAATGCTGCGCAACTCGAAATGGTCCATCAGGGAAAGATGCATGGCTATATGCGCATGTACTGGGGCAAAAAGGTAGTGCCTTTGATGAGATGATCGAAGAAAATTTGCCGTTTTATGAGCAACTTCTCACGATTTATATTCTCAATTTGACGAAGACGTTATAGGTGATTCAATGGACGTCAAACATGGAAGAGGCATACAAATTTCTAAGCGAACAGAATGACAAGTACGAATTAGATGGACGCGAACCGAATGGTTATGCGGGCGTCGTCTGGTGCTTTGGCAAGCACGATCGCGCACACGCTGTTAGTGTTATTAGTTTTTCCATTTCATATATCTTACATGTTTTGCCTTATTTATACCATTTCTCTATAAATAAAGACGCTTTTCAATTCAATTAGGACATTTTTTATATTAACTTGACTTGAAATGTATTCTTTTGATTTGGAAAACGTCCTCTTTCGTTTGAAAATTGTCTGTTTTAAAATGAAAATGTTTTAAAATTATATACAAATTAATCGCATTTCTCAGTTGTCTATTTACAGGAGCGCGCTGTGTTCGGCAAGCTGCGCTTCATGAACGACGAAGGCTTGAAGCGCAAGTTCAAGTCCATCAACGACTACGTCCGAAGCTGCTACCGAGTCGCCGGCAAAAAGCAAGCTGGTGTGCCGGACGATTTCTTCATACCGCCGGCTGCGAAGAGAGCGAAGAAAACGAAATGAATGAACACTGCTGCACAATAGCTCGCGCACCGTACATATAACGCGATTTGAGTATGAATTTTGACCGAGGATGTAATCGTTTCCTAAACTGGAGATGGTTCTAACGATGCTCAGGGCTGTGCTTGATTATGGATATAAGTACCAGGAACAAATAATCATTTATACTCTTTCAATATCGCGTTTTATGTCGTGCTCACGAGCGAGTGAATGTTACTGCCTCAAGTAATCGGATTCTGCAATCTTATGATTTCATCGTTGATTTGCTTCAATGTTACTTGTAGCATAAAGTTGTTATTAACTGAAAGTCTATCTTACTATAAACGATGGTTGTATTTCCTGGAAGATATCTATCTTCTACTAGAATATGCACTCTGTACAGCTTAGTACGAAGCAAACCTCTCGACAGCGATACAGTTTGAAGAACGCTGATGTACAATGGCTGAGAAAAATTTGCCATCGTCATCCGCGCCACCAACGCTGCGCCGCAATCCGCTGGCCGGCGACTTTGTGCCGGTGAAGCCGCCGACTCGGCTGCTTCCAGTCCGATGGACGGACCGTGTGCAGCGTTACAGGGCCAAGCTGCGCTCTCGCCTCTTTTTGCCTTACGTCGTCGCCGCCGGCGTTTGGATCGTCGGATACAATGTGGCCGTTCGCCTGTGGATGGGTCCCAATCATCCTGTTAACAATTTCACGTGAGTTACTGATATACCGTAAATATTCTAATAGTACAGAATACTGCAGTAAGTAGTGCTTGAACATGATTGATTCCAGTGGCCTTTCAACTGTGTAAATTACGATCAATGTTCTGAATTAGCGGGTTTTCCGAGAAATCGTTCCCCCAGTGGTTTTCTTTCGTTTTAGTACGGCAGTTTCATGCCCTGTGGCATATTGTGGATATTGGTGGGGTTGAGGCTGAGCTGAAGCTAGGTTTGATATTGCTCTGTCATAATCTATTCAAGGGAAGTGTTTTTGTACGAAATGAAAAAGTTATTGAGGGCTATATTTCTTATAAAATTTTTACGATGAAAGACTGTCGTACATTAACAGACTACTGTGCAATGAAAGATTGCTGTACTATTAGAATATTTACGGTACTCGCTGCTTTTGATCGCCAGCACGCATTGTACTAGATTTCAGGTATCGATTATGGAAAAGAGAAGGCCGATTAAATCCCGATCTGATTGAGAAAGAGCTGCGATTGCAGCGCGCCACTATGATGGAATACGGCATCGATCCGTACACATGAAGATGATGATGCGATCGTTGTTTGGTAGTCAAAGTAGCTTTCAGCAATTGGTGCTTTTGACTAGAAACGTAATAGAATCTGCGCCTCGCGCTATTGCTCGTGTGGCGCGCACAGATTCGCCATCGACCGCAGAATCGATCACTCCCTTGGCGCTGTGGCGGCTATTGACTCGCGCTCCAACGATCTTCATTGGTTATGGGGTTATATCGTTATATTCTGCCGGACACGCAAACACATGGAAGAACAACGAGACGGCCGCCGATAAGAAGCAGCACATAACGCTCTACTTGAAAATACCATCGTAACAGCTATTCGGTCGCACACGGCACGGGGGTCTTCGGGTCGACGGTTCGCATCCGACTACACCGCAGTCGCTTTGACGAGGGGAGCTCGGCGCCGAGAACGACGGCTCCTCGTTCGCCATAGTGAAGCCCGGGTTCATGTACGACGATTGGTAATGCTTATATTTTCTCGATCGTCGACAATCTCTCGCGCACTGCGCGTCGTCCATCTCCACGCGCTCTTCGCGATTACGGTCGCTGGTACTGCGCCGGCGCAGCACGGGCAGACCCTCCCAGTAGCGCGAACGGGTTAGGGGGGGCAGCGAGTCGCGCACGTGCGAAGTGCGCGGTCTCGCGCCCGACTGCGCGAACCTGAGCTTGTCTTCAAGGCGTTCGTTCTGAACGTTCTGCAGCGACGTGGTCAGCTCGTCCTTCCCCACACCCCCGGCCGCCTTTGCTCGATCGACCGCCTGCTGTCGATTGCTGCTGTTGCTGCTGCTTTCTCCGTTCGGGGTCCGACCGTTGAGTGGACCGCGGCTTCTGCTGCTGCTGCTGCTGCTGTTGGCCGGAGCGAGCGCCGCCGCTTCCAGCGACTGACGCCGAGACACCGGCGATGGTGGCGGCAGCGGCGGCGGCGCCGGCACGCACACCCTGTCGGCGCCGTTCGACGGACCGCGACGACGAGAAGCGGAGGCGATCGAGAAATCGGCGAAACGGCGACCGTCGAGGCGGCACAGATCGGGCACGATTGAGGGCGGGAGACTGCGACGGACGAGTCGAGGCGTCGGGGGGCTGGCTGTGTCGACCCGAATGTCCGCCCGGACGGACAGTGAAGGTCGAAAGAGCCGGGGACTCTGACTTGCGGCTCGACGCAGTAGAGCTGGCACCTTGCGACCATTTTCGACGATCAGCTTTTCGATTACCCGCTGCATCCGACTCGCCGTCCCCATCGGTGGCGGCGGTGTTGCCCACCCGGCGTCTCTGTCCCACTGGCGGCAGTTCGCTCTCGGCGCATGGGGACGGCGTAATCCTGCAAATCGCCAATCAATCGCCGTCACACGCAAGCATCGTATCAAGTGGCGCAAACCTAAAAAAGAGCTCTGATCGCCGTGTTGCAGCTCCAACGCAGTCCTAGTCTCGTTGCTAACATCCCGTTCCAAAAGAAGCTCTTGCGATTCGGACCGCCGATCCGCCATGAACGTCACTTTCTTCGTTCCCGACAGCGCCGATCCTCGTCGACGAAGGACGGACGCTCTTCTCATCGGCACCGGACCGCCATTGGCCAGTGACGGACTGGTCGCCGCAGAAACAACCTCCTCTGGCGCCGACAGCGGCGTGCCGAGGCTAATTTTGCGCTCAGGAGGCGATAGTTTGACGTCCGTGTACGTGGTGGGCAGAGAGCCGACGGACGACAGCGACGATTTGTGCTCAATGGCGACGACCAGTGGCGCCGATTCCTTGCGTACGTGCGGCGGCGTCGGCGGGCGTGGAACGCGATGGCACAGGGCATGTTTGTCGTTGGAAGCGGCGGAGGCGGTGGCGACGACTTTCGGACGCGGCAGAAGACGGTAGTCGGAGAGGGGCAGGGTGGCGTCGAGCGAGTTGACGCTGGCGGCGTCGATGCTCTCCAGCCGACGCGCCGCCAAGCGTTCGGCGCTCTTCGAACGCGAATGGCGATGAGGTTGGGGACTGCCGGAATGGTCGTGTCGACGATGGCGCCTGCGACGGTTGACCTCCTCGAGGTTGACGTTGGAGACGTTAAGGAGAGCAAAGTAGAAGGCCATGAGAGAGGAGGGATGTGACAATTGGACGGCGCCGGTCGACTGTTGGTCGTCGAGGGCAGCGCAGCGAGCCTTATCGGGAATTTGAACGGGCGACCGACGTCCCACAGGACTGCGTGGCGATCGATTTCGGTCGTTTAGAAGGTACCACGAGCTAATTTACGAAGTTTGATCCCGGATGTCCGCCGCCTACCATTCGACCAACGCCGCCGCCAAATCGGACCGTCGTGTCTTCACCGAACGCCGTCGCCGCCGCCGCCGACGCCAACGCGCTGTCTACTCGCGTCGTACGCCGGGCGTTCTCTCGGGATGCGAACACTGCCTCTCAATCAGCAACAGCGCAATAGCGCACCGAATTTATCACAGTCAGCACGACCAATATATAGATAAAACATCACAATGCGAAGCGGATGAAGGCAGAAAAAATAGTCGACAGAGATGCAAGAGGAATGTGTTAAAGTACTGCTTGGGCACATAATCTCAACCCGAGCAGCCCGAGGTCAGACAAGAGCAGCAATTGATTTTGGTCCAGACTTATCGATGGGTCGTTCCGACTTGTTGAGCAACATTCGTCGATTTTCGTTGTCCCTCGCTCGGTGGTACAACAACACACCGACCATCACAGAAACAGTGCCGACCGCGCTTAATATCGTCACTTCGTTGGCGAACACCAGCACGCTCAACCAGATGAGGATAGCACGCTTCGCCGTGTTGGCAACGCTAAA
>NIUQ01004809.1:0-12617 GCA_002796945.1 Plectus sambesii
CATTACAAAACTATTTTGAGTCAGACATGAGCATTAAACGTCGTTCTGTTGCCGCCCTATTGCAAATTGTCATTAGAGCAAATGTGGAGCATTTAAAGCATACTGTAGGGGTAGAAATTATTCGGTGGTATTAAATTTCAGTGATTTCGGTGGTTCGGACGACCACCGAAATTCAGTACCACCGAATATTTCTAACCCTACAGTATACAGTAAGTACTCTTTTCGGTAAAATGTAATTTTGAGCTTGAAATATTATTGCACAGTTCACACAATCACTAATTTCACAAAATTATAGCGATCGCCATTCGCAAAAGTAGCAATCAAACCTTTGAAATTACGATTGCGCAATAATTTTTAGTGCAATTGCGACTGCAACAGTTGTAGGTTGATATCGAGGAAAGAGTGGATTAATGATCAAAGAAAAGAAAAACTTATAAGGAAGAAATATTTGGTTGCGGAATGCATTAGTCAGGTTCAATGCTCTATTCTGAGAAACATAAGGCATGGAGCGTAGTCATATTAATTGGCATAAATGCAAATAAAAGGCTACTTGCATTTGATATTCACATGCAAGAGCACGCCTGTGGAGAACAAAGTTGTATACATTGGTCTGTTTATCGCCGAAGCTATCCTCTTACCAACTTTTTGGTGCTAACATGTGAACATTAGCGTAGTTTACACTGCGCAAATAAAAAAGCACGAACGTTGATGTAATAAACAGCACTGTGTGGCGTTGGTCATATGATTCGTCACCAACGCATTTGCTATTGTCACTTACGCAAACTGGGTTCAGCCGTATCTGACAGTCTACAAATTCACCACTATAAGATCTTGTTTAATTTTTTACGTTTAGACAAAAATGATACAACATCGTGCTTCCGCAAAAAACGAAAACTTCGCTTTACCAGAAATGTAAGATTATACGAATGTTTAAAGGATCCTACCGTTCCTTTGCAATGTTGTAGTTCTGGAGTCCAAATTCCCAGTAACGAGAATGCGTCATGAACTGGAAATGACCTTGTCCTGCCAGAAGCACCCTCACTGTTTCCAATGATAAAAATTTTATGAAAGATTTTGTATATGTCGTGAAGATCGAATTAAATTATTATTCTAACGTGTTTGATGATTATTTCTAATTGAAGTTTAACTCTGCGAACATTAGAAAAATCCCGCTAACCATTCTGATAAATATTTCCAGCACGCAATATTATACTGTAATTTGACATGAACTGTAACAGCATGTTTGCTCTATTAGAAAGTTCTTCATGTCGAAAACTCTTTTGATAAAAAACATGGTATGCATGGAAAAATCTTTTGCACTCACTCTCAGTATTATACGACTTAAATTTCCGTGCCGAAAAACGGAATTATTTGAGTATTACTCGAATTACAAAATTTTTCCAATACTGTGACTATTTTTAGCCAGAGACATGACGAACTGTTCCTGCAGCAACCGACAAGTGATGCCAACGACAATCAAGTACTTTTTGTAAAGAAAAAGCAACCGAATCGCATCAGCAAGGAATATCAACGGATCTGCGTTGGCTTAACTTTCACGTTTGCTGCATTCTTCTTAGTCGCTATCATCCTTTACATAAAAAACAGTCAGTATTTTTGATTTATTTTCAATATCTTACTCAAAAGAGCTTCTGAAAGAATGGGTGCCATGCCAATCAAAGTTAATAAGGCAGCTATCTTTATTGTTTTCATTCACATAAGCTGACTTAAATATTCAGCGAAAATGAAAGCAGTTGTGCAGATCCTAAAAACTTAAATTAACGTCACAGACAGTGCTATAGTATTAAGGGCAATTTTTAGTCGTCAGGGAAGCTCGAAACCAATTCCGAAATTTAACCGATTAAAACAATACAGTAAAGTTTGTTTATCCTGGGAAATGGCAGATAGACTTTGAGCAGTATAAGCGAATACCTTATAAGGTAAATTCTTTTATGCCAGTCAGTGACTGATATAAGAAATAAGGTATTCTTTAACGTTATTAGAAATCGAGAAATCGGACTAAGGTCGTATTAGTGAGTGAAGTCAATGGTATATAGGGCCGGTTTAACATCGCGTACTTTAGCTAAAGTCGTACTTAAGGCCTATCCTTTATCAATGCGTAAAGTCCGACTTTAGATAAAGTACGCGATGTGAAACTGGTCCATAGTATTACTGTTACGTGTCCTAGTCGTTGAGACTACGATGAATAATGGTAATACCACTTGGGAGGAAGTGAACAGCTGAGAGCCGTGAAATTAGTAGATGTTTTCATTTTGCACCCTATAAAATTATAAAATATCGCCGTTTGCTTGGAGCAAAACATCATTATTGTCAACCTTCTCCGCAGACGCTTTTACATGCCTCAACGAACAACGATGATAACGAGTATTCTGTAGCGCTTTCAAAATGGAACTGCAATTTTGATATTCATGACGCCAATTGGCACTAGAGCTCACTTTAGGCGAAAATTTTAATGCAAAAGATTGCCGTGAACTGCACCAGAGAGACAGTGACCTTCCAAGCGGAGTGTATAAACTTAATCCACCTGGTATACCAGCTTTCGACGCATATTGTGATATGGAAACCGATGGTGGTGGCTGGACCGTATTTCAGAGGTACTCACTTAAATTACACTATTGATTTTTGACATACGCTCTATTATGAAGTAAAAGGAGGTTTAAGTGGTGATTTTGCATGAAGTTTATGATATTCGATATGCATTCGTCGACAAATACGTCTCTTAAGCATTAAATTATTAATCCTGTTTCATTCAAGTCCTGCTCAAAATTACTAACATTTTTCTGCATTTGCCACTAGATTAGTCCCTAATGAGTTTATAATAAAACATAATTCGATTTAGACGCATTGATGGTAACCTTTCGTTCTACAATAGATCATGGAATGATTACAAAGTCGGATTCAACAATGGATTAGAGAACAATTTATGGCTTGGAAATGATATTATTCACGTTTTAAGTATTAAAGATTCGAATGTCGAGTTGCGAATTGACCTTTGGGGCGATCAACGTCCGAATTCGCCCTATGCAAATGAATACTGGTGGGAAAAGCACACAAATTTCTTCGTAAGTTATGTTTAACTTTGAGAAAACGGCGAATTTTGAAAGCATGAACCTCTCTACATGCATGTATAGCTTTTAACTTTTTAGACGATTCAATCTTTAAGAGATTGAAATAGGAGTTTCGTGAACCGTCTAGATGTCTAATGTTATAATATTCATGCACTTGATCGGTCAGATACCTCAAAACGTTGCTTTTTTGACCACAAATCAGGTTGGCGTATAGAATTTTTAATTTTGTCTCATCCGTCTTTTTGGTTCATTCTTCTTTTGAATTAAACTCTTACAATATTAACATCCAACCACAACTGCTTACTTTGGTAACCGATGAATTCTTTCCATATTTGTAATAGTTGTTCGAGAAATACATGGATATGTCGATATTAATATATTATGAGAAGATACAGGATATTAGAAAACATTTTAATTGCACAGAAGATTGTCAGCGACTTATTTTTTCGTGTTGCTTTTCTTTTACAGTACGTCTGTATTTCTGAATGTCTTATATTATCAATTTATTAGGATGTTTGAGGCTTAAAAATCTGTTCCCTAAAATATCATCTTTGTGTAATGTTCTTATAGATCGACGATGAAGTGCACTCATACACACTGCATTTACCTTCTGCATTCACGGGCAATACTACGTCGCGGTATCCGTACGGCATTTCTTATTCAAATGGTTTAAAATTTTCGACAATTGATGTAATTAACGACGCAGACTCTCGCTGCTCGTCGTATCAATTAGGGTATTTTTTCAGCTTTCCTAACATATTTTAGTGTGGTGATATTTCAGTGGATGGTGGTTGGGTGATTGCTCTCATGCTGCCCTGAACGGCAAATATGTGACGGCGAACAGGGGATCATATGGATTTCGCTGGTTTAATTACGGCAGATGGATCAATCCATTTCGGTCTCGTATGATGTTACGAAGTCTAGTTTGAAGAAAAATTTTAATCTTTCTGTTCATTAGCGAATTAGCGAATGATTCGTGATAACTTCCTCTTCCTCGAACTCGCTGTCACTACTTAGAGAAAATTTGTTTTTCAAGTACCCCTTCGATCTGAAAACGCCGTGATACAGATATGTTTGTATAAAAACGCTTACTGTGCGAAAAGTGTGCGATGGCCTCTACATGATGAACTGATGGAATACACGAGGCATGTCGATGAGCAAGAAATCAGCTTAGGAGCTTTGCAGCTAGCTTGATCTGACTTCTGCTGATGGTTTACTGCATGAGTTGAAACTAAGATCTCACACCGTAGAGTTTTACTTTATTATTTCTTTTTATATTAGGCAGATTATTCTGAACAAGCAGAATTATGTCGAAGGCAAGTATAACAGGTATTAAGGCTCACACCAAACATTTCCAGAAGAAGAGAAAACAAATTAAAAATACAAAAGAAACAGATTCGTCATTTATATGACGGTTACTAATACAACGCAAAATGAATCAAAAATATAACACAAAATAACAACCTAATTCAAGCACAAAAAAACATGGGAGGCATATGCTCTATTTATGAATCGCTTTGGCGATACGTTGAGATATTTTTTCCTAATTATGTGATCATCAGAACCTTTCTCAAGACAACAGATAGTCATTTTTCTCAAGGCAACCGAAGAGGCCTGAAGTGATGAAATAATTATTACGGCACGCTATGAGAAAATGCGAGGAATTATTTATTAAGCAACTTGGTTCGATTTAGGCCAAAATTGCGCTGTAAGTTGAATTTACGCACGCTCGAATGTCCGCAGTACACGATAGAGCAACGGACATTTTAAAAACGTCATATTACTGTATACGATGCGTGCGCGAATTCAAACTCAAACGCATTTGTAACATAAGTATAAAATCAAGATAAGTTTCTCTGACTACTCGAACGTATTCAAAGATTTTTTCAAAATAATTAGCTAACATCATGGACTTCTTATATTAAGAGAACAATAAGGCATTAGATATAATGATTGAGAATTGCCTCGAAGTGCTCTTGTCGTCCAGAACGGGGCGTCGGTTCTCCCTTAGCCTTGACGAACTGTTCGCACTGCTCAAGACTGAACAGCCCATCTCTGAAGGCGCGGCCCTCTGGCGAAGAGAACGACTCGTATCGCTCCTGAAGAAAATAAAATATTAAAGTATTCATTACTATACTTCCTACAATAATCAGTCGGCGCTATAGTACTCATTACTATACTTCATAAATCAACCAGTTAGCGCAAAACTATTCATAATTGTTTCTTATACCGTAATCAGTTTGCTGAGGACGCCATCCTCGATGATCTTGGCTGCGCTCTTCAATCCGCGCGCGAGTGTGTCCATCGCACCAATGTGAGCGATGAACAGATCGGCGATGTCATTCGATTCGCGGCGAACTTTACAGTCAAAGTTCAGCCCACCTGGAGCCAACCCGCCTTGCTCCAGAACGACCTAAGAAAATGTATAAATGCTTTGAGTAAAAGATTTTAATGAAACTATAGTTTCATCACATGATGTTAATATATATACTGCTTTTATGCCCTTGTAAAAAATAATGTTGTACCATAGGGATGCGCAGTTATTTCGTTAAGACTTCAGGATCGAATAATTACGCTTTATTTTCGGGATTGCCTTGTTGACAACGTGAGATAAAAAGAACAGTAGAGAGAGCGAGCGTGCAACACATATCGAGATTAGAGATTTGCAATAGTAGGATGCATTACTGTAATATGTATAGCGCTTGGGGACCCATCCGGGGATTTGAACTTCCCAACAAATACCTTCATAAGAAGAGTGCAGTTCTTGACGTCCATGGGGAACTGGTCGGTGTCCCAACCGAGGTCGGGCGAGCCGGTGTTGCTGTCCACCGATCCCAACATGCTGAACGACGACGCCATTGCAATGTCGTGGATGAAATCGTGACCAGCAAGCGTCGTGTGGTTCGGCTCAATGTTCAGCTGAAAGATTTAGCTACATTATTAATCTCAACGGATGCGTACAAATGAAGGTCTTATTCTTTATGATGCTTAAGCGTGCGACGCTGGCGGAAATTTAAAAAACTGTTTCGCAATTTCGACGAATACTACTACGAAATTATTAGTCCCTTGGAGACATTCATTATACGACCGAAACGTCTGTGCGACTATCAGTGCCACCGTATTGGCTGCAAGAAGCGTTTAAGCCCTAGCGTGCATATGCCCCCACTTACAAATTTACCTATATAGTAAGTACTACTGCGGTGCATCATTTTTTTATGGTATAGATCTTGACGTCGCTGCCATTAAACTATTGCGAAATTGTACAATTGCGAGCACGGTGATTGGTCAAAATAATCAAAATAACTAGAAAAATCTAGAAATGATCAATCAACGAGCTTGCAATTTCCCAATAATTTTATAAAATTAGTCCCTGGCTGCAAGTTAAATTGATCAATATATGTCCTAGGATTTAAACTATTAAACACACCGGTTGCCATACTTTATCTGACCAATTCGCTAATAGTCAAACATTAAAAAGTTGCATATGATGGCAGAATTCAGTTCACACACATAGAGTACCTTGAAATGGTTTTCGAGGCCGAACGTCTTGAGAAAAGCGATGACGGTCATGGCGTCGTAGTCGTACTGGTGCTTGGTCGGCTCCTTGGGCTTTGGCTCGATGAGAAACTGCCCAGTAAAGCCAATCTTTTGCTTGTACGTGAGAGCTTGGCGAAAGAAGGCCGCCAAATTTTCCAGTTCCATTTTCACGTTGGTGTTCAGCAGCGTGTGGAAGCCTTGAACGATTCTATTGTATTCTCAGTATTTACGTATATAATGGGGATCGTTGTCGGTGTTATTAGGACTCAATGGTATGTGTGTATACTTAATTAGCGATTAACGTCCTAACAATCTACTAACACAAGAGAGCGGTTGGGTCGCAACTTCTCAAATTTTGTGCAAAACTGTTTCATTTTCCGCTCAAAAATTTAAAAGACTGACGAAAGATGACGAATTGAACTAAAAATGCAATTGCTAAGGTTCAATTACCTTCACGTCCACCCCAGAAGACGAAATTTTCAGCGCCCAGCTTTTTCGCGATATCCAACCCTTTCTTGACTTGAGCGCCTGCGTAGGCAAGAACGTGAAAGTCGGGATTGGTTGCCGCGCCATTTGAGTAGCTAAAAAATAGTCATAATATTTCGATCAGTAACAAGAAATATTGCCCGGCACCGTAGTTGGGACAAAGGTGAGGTCCCTTTCGGTGTTTGAACACAGTTTCTCACCTCGAATGATACTCATTTCGTAATTTTTATATATGTAAATTGCTAGAAAGAAGCGCTGTCGACTTTCTCAACAATTTGCCTTATTCAATTAAAGCCATTTTGTTTCTGATTGGGGAAATTTAACAATTGAACGTATAAATGAATGATCGATAAATGTTCGGTCGCTAACCGAGCATGAGCAAACAGGTTACAGGTGTTCCAAAGCAGCTTTATCCCTGTTTCCTGCTGCAGCTGCAAGGCCAAATCCGTCAGCTCATCGAGGATCTTGTTCGTTTCTTCCAGCGTCGAACCTTCCGGAGCAATGTCTCTGAAACCACATTCGTACACAATTATTTGAAGCTTTAAATTATATTACTATATAAGCGGGCACCATTCACCGTCGAATTCTTCCACAAAGTACAACTTAAACTCAAGTACGCAATATGAAATCGACCCAACAAATTCATAGAATAGAATATTAAATAATCTCTGCCGTATATTACCGTGGTCAGATAGCTCAACGTACCTATCATGGAAGGAGTAATACTTCACGCCGAGTCGCTTGAGGAACTCGAAGGCAACGCGCAGTCGGCGTTTGGCATTTTCGACAGAGTCGGTGCCATCGTCCCAGGGACGAATGAGCGTCGGGAAGCCGAAAGGGTCGGCGCCCGTGCCGCGGAAAGTGTGCCAGTAGACCACCGAGAAGCGAAGCCACTCTTCCATCGTTCGTCCGTGAATAACCTGAATCAGGGAGATGGTTACGGTAGCGGCTATGGTAATCAGGAAGATGAGTACGGTAACAGTAATCATGGGAATGATTAAGGTTACGGTAGTGATGGCCGTGGTCGACCAGAGTGTTTGCTTAATTTTTTGGTCATTCCGGAAACATTAATAATCGGCCCCTATGTCAGCCTTTCAAGATATATGTTGATTTTCGCCACATACTACATCATTTTAGCACAGATCTGCTTGAAATGATTAAATTAGTAGCATTACCTCTTTCGCATTGTAATGCTTGAAGCAGAGTGTATCTTCAACTCCCGCATCAGGTTTATACGGAATCTCTCCGCCGACCTTCGCATCTGAAAAATTAAGCTTAGAATATGAGCATGCTTCTGACTGCATCATATGCCTTTAGCAACTCAATGATATAAGCCTCTTGAGTCACAAAACTAACTACATTGCGAAGTATGGGTTACTTTTATGTTGCATAAAACTCTAACATTTCAAAACTAACATCTCGATCTGAGATCCTACATACCTATGTCAAGATTAATAATCCCAGATTAAGACCAGTTGTACGCTTATTCAACTTGCTGCTGTGTTTTAAAGAGCTTTAATCTTATGTTTACAAAAGACTACTTAATTTGACATTTTGAATACGGCTCCTGAACCTAAAGATCAATGAAAACAGCACGTACCATCGAAATATTTGTTGGGTGGCGCGTCGTAAAATGTGACCAATCCGCCACTTTTCTGGGGTGCAAAAGCCATGTTCAATGTTGAGTCGGTTGCAAAGGAACGATGCGAAACAGGCGAGCAAAAACGAATGAACGCTTGCAACGAAGTGCCTGAGATCGGCAAGGCCGCAGAACCGGTGCGTCCCTGTGCAGTATCGCATGTCAGATCTTACAAACAGGTCAGAGGCCAATCATAATCAGCCATTAAACTAGGCAGTGCAGGGAAGATGCGTCCGCGACGGACTAAAGGACCCACGCATGCGCCTATTGCAGGTGCGTGCAAATGGGGTTATGTCTCGTATTTTTCGAATACAATAACGTTTTTTTGAACATAATAACAATATGTATGGATTTAAAGGGCTATGCACACATTTCTGCACATCAATTCGCCAATTTTTTCATATAATTGTGCAATATCGTTTCAGTTTTAAAAATTTTCCAAATCCAATCACTGAGGAATATTATTTTATTAGAGAAGAAATGGATTATAAATTTTAAGCACAATTAAATGGAAAAATAGGCGATTTCATAGGAAAACATATGCAAAGCCTTTAATGCTCTGGTATATATCCCACTATACCAAAGAAAACGAAAAGTTAAAGCCGCGTGGCAAACTGTTGGTAGAGCAACAAGCGCGCCTAATTTAAACATTAAATCAATAACGCCATCCTGACCCTGCGCCGAAGTTTCAATGTGGCAGTTGCAATAATTGCTTGCAATAACACGCATTGAAAATATCGTCTCGCATGAGAATTGCTTTAAAATATGTACTTATCCCGTATCCTACCACAAAACTATTGTTTAACCCTGAATAAGAGCTCTGCCAAAGTGTCCTATAGTAAATTATACTGTAGCATTTCAAAGAATCCCACTCCCCTCACTTTCACCCATCAATCGCCCTAGACACTTCTCGACAACTCGCACGTTTCCGGACACCGACAAAGTTTCGACTGAAACTCAACGTTGCAATAACTGCCATATTCTTTTTGTCGCAGCTGTTAAAAGTGCATGCACTGGCAAATGTTCTTTACTCTCATTGTGAGACCAATTTCAAGCACATAAAAAGTGAATGGTACAAATGATAGACTGAGCAGCTCAAGCGACATACCGCTTAAGAGATGAAATACTAAGACATCGAATCACGAGTTCACAAATTGGGCTGGACTTGAGTCTATCCTTCAGTCGACATAGCGGTCAATATAACAGTATAAACAAGCGGAAGTAATCAAAAGGGAACAGGCTCAAAAAGTCTACCAAGTATCAAAACTACGCTTTGATCGAAGATTTCACAAGCGGAAGAAACAGAGGGCAAGTAATACAAGTGAGCGTAGGCCACTTTAGGTTGCATAAACCATTTCAAGTTGCATACTTCATTATGGAGCAAGACGATAGCGGATACAGGTTTTCAGCTCCGCACGCTGGGTAAGAATCAGTTTGGCAAGGGTAGAAAGGACAACATATACCCCCTTGAAACAGGGTAGAAATGGATGGCGCAAGGAAAGACTGGATTGGCTCGTGGCCAACATTGATCGCAAACAATACTGTACATCATGAGTGTCAATGAAAAAAAGGGATTGCGGCTGATTCCTGGGCCTGCAATTTCGCTTTTGTTAAATAAGAGCATGATAACTACCGTCAAAATGTGCACAGCGTAAGATAAATTACCATATGAAAGGTGTAGCTTTCAGGGCGATAGGTAATCAATTCTGGACCCATACGTCTGTAGTCTAGGAATAATTCTAATGCTTGCTTGCTTTCCACAGCAAATTAAATAGTATGGTTTTAGCTATAAAAATACTGATTTCATGATAGATACCATCCTTTCGATTATTAGTCTCACATTCCAACTTACCACATTCACATTCACTTTCAACGTCTTTGAGTTCAATACGAACGCAAAGTACAAAATGAAATCGTAACTAGTCGAAATTGAATGCAAAAGTGGCAGATAATAGTGAAAGACTGCGTAAAAATATCAACGATAGGTTTAATGGCGCCGACTACTTTGAGTAATTATAGTGCCCTCAATACTTTTATAAAAAACGAAATAGGAGCAAGCCCAGGAATGACCGCAATGAAACAATCGATGTTATGTACAAACGCGACGCGCTTAAAGCACAGGAGATGTCGTGGCGATGGGAAAGAGGTAAACAATGTCGACTGCTATCAACCACGCCGTTCTTCATCCATCAATCGGTCCAAATCTGCTACCACTCTACCGAGCAATTCTTCGTAAAGGCCTCCAACCTAAAAATTGTCGAATTGTGAGACGAATTACGTATTATTATTATTACAATTTAAAATTTTACAATCAATAATAAAGGTTAAAATGGGAATATCGTAGAACGCCAAATTAAGCGCACCTTTGGCACGAATAGCTTCAGGGAAGATCTCAGGAAAGACGTTTCTCTCTTATTGATCACAAAATGTTGACACCTTAACAGTATTGTTACAGTATACAATTATGCGTTCAAGCGTAAAACTTGTGGAAGGGGCGTATTGTCAATGTACGAATATCCTAAAATCTTATTGGTCAATAAATTTTGACCGCAAAGGATATATCCGTTATAAAGATGAGAAAAGGCCGTAACTACCTTGAAAACAGAGTCACAGAACTCTTCGCGCCCGAGGTAGTCGAAGACAAATTCGACGCGATCGGCCGACTTGCCGCTGAGGTGAGCGCGGACAACAGGGATCAGGGCGGACTGCGTTTCCGCCAGCAACTTGCGCAGAAACGCTCGGTCATAGGAGTAGTGTACCTGAAATTTAATATTCGAATTCAATACTATTGCGCTATACACAACCGTTTTTACTGTCAATCAAACGAAAGGCTTGGCGAAATATAATACTCACTTTCGCACTCAATTTCTTCACTATGGAATTTAAGAGAGACTTTTTCTAAGCATCGAGCTTCCTTTGGCACAATGGGCAAAAAGTTCTCAGATTTTTGTGAAATTTGTTATCCTGGGGTAGTTTAGGTCGGGATTTCCGAAAAACGTATCAAAATTTTTCGAAAATATTTTCGTGTCGAGATATGGCGGGAAATTTAAACTTGATCAGCTAACTATAGTAAAAAAATCAAATTCCTTGTTTCTGTATACCATTCAATAGGAAATGTTGCGAGGAATCTGAAAATGATCGAAATTTTGAAATTAGTGCAAAACTAAGAAAGTTATGCGAGAAAGAACAGGTCGCATTTTTTCGCTTTTTAGTTTTTCGACTTTTTCGGCAAAAACTTGGTCGGATGCCCTAAGTGGAAGTTACCCTAGGAGTACTCCCCTGACTCTGGGCTATCCAACGGTCTCATAAAAAGTATCAAACTCGTGCAGGAACGATGTTCAGTTCCAGCTCAAAGTTGACCAATGCCGAAATTACGGTAAAAACGGGTTTTCAGAACTTCAAGAAGATGCCACCAAAATCAATATTTTTATATACCATTCAACTGGAAATGATGAGAGAAGTCCAAAAATGTACACAGTTTTGAAATCGGTGCAAAGTTAGGAAAGTTATGCCAAAAAAGAAAAAGACCACAATTTCGCATTTTTTGAACTTTTGAACTTTTTAGTTTTTCGACTTTTTCGGCAAAAACTTGATCGGATGCCCTAAGTGGAAGTTACCCCAGGAATACTCTCCTGACTCTGGGCTATCCAACGGTGCCATAAAAAGTATCAAACTCGTGCAGGAACGATGTTCAGTTTCAGCTCAAAGTTACCCATGTCAAAAGTAAGGTAAGTCGTTTGTGCTGGAGGTGTTTTACATTTCAGCTGAAAGTTAGCGCATGACTATTTCGAATATTTTACCATTTTTGGTTGAAGCCTTTTCAAATCTGCCCGTGTACAGTTACTCTACATTGATAGCATGCGTTACAA
>NIUQ01004810.1:0-12539 GCA_002796945.1 Plectus sambesii
TCGCACCAGAAAAATTATTCATTGTTTTAATGAAATAATTCACTGAATAACCATTTCAATGTTTTGAACTTCAACGTACGTTATTGATTTTTCAATGAACCTCTTCATTGTTTTTTCAATGAATTATTTCATTAAAACAATGAATAATTTTTCTGGTGCAAAAACAATGAACTCGATTTAGAGAGCAGGGTTCCGAATGAAAAATTTTGAAAAAAAGGACATATTGAATATTTTCCCTTTTGGGACTCTAAATCTTTTAAATTTGAATGCCCTTTTTAAAAAGAAATGTCCTATTTTTCTGTGTCATAATTTGTCTTTTTTTCCATATGACTTTTTTTTAGAAGTTTTGGTCTTTATAATAAAAAAAAGGACATTCAAAATTAAAAAGATTTAGGGTCCGAAAAAAGGACAACTCGGAACCCTGGTCTAACGTTAAGATACAAAGTAATAAATTTGATTCAGTCTGTTACGAAGGTCGAAAATGTAGGATTTCTCCACAAAAACATACACCATTTTTACTTTAATAAGCACACTTCCCAAATAAAACGACCTTCTTTGTTGATCTTGTTTCATAGAAGAGACTTTATTAAAGTGAAAATAGTATAAAACAGCACTAGTACTCTGCTGCGTTGCTTTTATATCTTTAAAATTTGGCGCAATGGTGTATACTGAATGTACATATTCAGCGAGACTGTAGGAAGACTGCTTCTTCGCCATTCACCAGAGAGATTATTTTAGATTTCATGCGCAAATCCAAAATATCAGAAGTGTTATTGATACCACGTGATCCCGATGTCCAAAAAAATCATATATGACATGCCAGTTTGTCTAACTACCGTTAAGGTGATTTCTAAGGGCTGAGTTGAAGTTCCTCATCCATTTTGATCTTGCCTTCTTCCATACTTTGCTTTCTTGGTCAACTAGGTCACGTTATGCGTCACGGCTACTGTCCCTATAAGTGTATAGAGAAGAGTACAGCTTAAATGACGCTGTGCTTCAATAGATTTCTCTGTATCTTAGCTATTTGCCTTCAATGTCCTCTTTAGGCCTGAACTATATGTGGACTTCTATGGCCGAATCATGAGGGATATTCAGAATCAGGGGGAAGAAAATGTCGAGTTGAATGGAATGTATGGTTTTTCGACCACCTATAAGGTATTCACTATTGATGCATATAGTAAAATTCCATCGGTTAATGGAGAGACGCAGTGCATCAATTATGAAAAGAAAGATCAATGTCGGTAAGAAATTTTTATATTTGCACTATACATCCTTGCGAGCAGCTACTCCCGGCACTCCTGGGTGCAATACAAAACATAGTACCCTATGTTTTGTATTGCACCCAGGAGTGCCGGGAGTAGCTGCTCTTGCGTTTTTCGCTTATTGGGGGAGGAGGAACAATACAGATGTACGCCTCGTGGGCTGACTGGAAAGGTGTTGCACAAATCCCCCAAAATCGCAATCTCAATAAATTCTACGATTAATTTTTCCAGACGACCTTTCCTCCATTCTCTGTCCTTTCCAATGTCTGTTCATCCGAACCCACCGCAACAAGATATTTCAGTATTGTATGCATCTTGACCACACAAAACTAAGAAACTATAGCAAATCAGGTACAATTTCAGATGGCAATGTCGAAGCGAAATGATTTATAAGAAGTGCAACTGTACAACAGTGTCCCTTGAACTTCCCTATTTGCCACTTGGGCCTGAATGCTCTTTTTCAATCTATGAAACATGCTTGCAATATACAAAGCAAGATGATATGAAATGTATCAAGCAATGTTTGGAACCTTGTGAGACGTGGAAGTATCAAGTTGACATGGAAAGGCAAATACCTCTTAAAAATAAAGAAGCAATAATTAAAATACAAGTGAAGAAATTTGATTATGTTATGTACACAGAGAAATTGCCTTGGACATACGAAACATTTGCGGGTTCAATTGGTGGTGCATTAGGCTTGTGGCTGGGGATCGATTTCGTCATTTTGTTCGGAGCTATCTCGGTATTTCTTTGATATTCTCTTTTTCTGTGTTGTACAGACCATCTATTTACTAATTTATCTGTTTGTTATCGGAGGACGCCCCACGCATCGAACCATATGCAATGCCCAATTAAATCGAGGTTCTGCCAATACGGCTGCTATATGCAGCTTTTTTACTCACACCAGACTAAATCTGCACCCTCTCATAGCGAACCTCAGAGACTTTTGAGAGAAGGGATACAATTTTTGCTTTAAGATCACATTGGGATATGGGATTAAACTAACACTGGGTCGGTTCTATAATCGTGTCCTAAAGTTAAGTAATTCATAGCGATACTCAGCGCTGTGCTACATAAAGGGCTTAAGTAATGCATAACTTAAGAATGACTTAGGACACGATTATGGAACTGGCCCAATGATGGACCCAAATCAGAGCAACTTCGAGGTTAACCACATCTACAATTACATAATGCATCCTTTCAGTTGTAACGAAACTAAACAATGCTCAAATGCTATTAAATCGTATACGTATAGGAATGATGGTATGTTCCAGGAACGGGACTACCATCGATGGTATCGTTCAGTACAAAAAATAGGCTGCCGTTCACATTAAAACAAGGTGGGTTAGTATCATATACTAGATTCAAAACGCTTAAATACAAATCAAAATATGAAATGGTTTTGCATGGATGAGTTTTGGTACTTGCAAAAGTATTCAAACGTTGCGCTTCGCCTTAATCGCAACGACCTCTCTGTAGGTGCACTGTTAGCTGTGCTTCACTTGCTAGGGTAGTAAAGAGTTGTGGTCGCGGTTAAAGCTAAGCATAACATTTTTACACTTGCGCGTATACCGTATTCCTTCATTGCAAAAAATCATCAAGATTTTCATTTCACCATCTTGGCTAAAGCACACAATAGTTATACACCTCACTTCGGCACTGACGACGATACATATTATACTGATAGGCACTAAAATATTCCAAAAGCTATGGGACTAGGACTATAGTATCCTGAGCTGCAGGAAATCATTATAAGATCCAAATATCTCTCTAATGAAGATAAAGCACGGAAAGGAGAATAATGTCGGTTGGCTTCAGTTTATAAAGAGATAAATTATTGCAGGAACTAATTAGTTATATTTTGGCAAGACTCCTCCATACTTTGGGACAGAAGAAAATTAATGCAGGGTAAGTTTTTACAGTGAATAGTAGTAATGCATGTATAAGGATATGGGTTAGCGGCGATTTATTTTGCATTTGGCCGTGAAGTAACCTTCGAGACAGTTTATAGTATTCAGCAGGGAGCCAATTCCTCCAATGTATATACTTTCCCGAGTGTTCTTAACGTGTGATCTTTGACCACTAATTTCAATCATAAATTATGGCATTCTTGAAATACTCAATTACTGTTTCCTAGTCACTAAGATATTTTTAGCACACCGGTACCAAATCAAGTACAAACGAATAGAGCAAGAAAAATACAAGAACTAGAAAGTAATGAGCTCTATTTCACTTCGGACATAATGATGTGGTGGAAAAAAAGTTTTAAGATGCTACTAGAAGCGCGTTATTCAATGAAGCTCGGCGTCATTGTTAAACTGATCTTGGTCAAGACATTTTGGGTGTCTCTCGTTGTACTCTTTTGTTTTCTAACATTCCGCATGTGTTTGCTGTCAACCAAACAGTATCTGAAGAATCCAACGACAGTGAACATGCAATTTTCATTGAAGAACACTTTAATCATGCCAACGTCCACACTCTGCGTCCCTGTCAGTCCAGGCAGTTTGGATTATATGCTTGGTTTTGGAGAGAATACCAACTATGAATTTATAATAACGGAATATTTCGCTGAAAACCAGGGAAAAAAAGAAACATTTCTGAATTCGATTGATAAAAAATGGCCCCTCGATATGTATTCAATTATTTATAGGTATTTGTACGCTTTCAATATAGCTGAAGGTGTCATGTTTGAACTAAGCGATCCTTGTCCCATGGAACTGACATCCTCTCACGACTGCTCAGTCCTTATTCATTTATGGGCAAATGAGTGGAAAGCCATATTTAAACTTGAAACTATACTGAAGCGGATGAACGTTTCTAGAAGAGAGCTTTTACAAAGTTTTGGACTACAAACATTGATGATTTATGATATTTCTATTCTTCACATAACCGAAGAAAGCAACAAACACAATCACCACCGTATCGAAATAAAAGAAACGTCAAGTGTAGACCGATACATGGGAGTATGCTTCAAAATAAACTTTTCTGGTGCAGCAATTCGATCAGAGGCCGAACTGTTTTACATATCAATCAACAGCAATGGGCTGCACGACGACTTTTATTAGTACGCATATTTAATTAATGTTTACCTCGCTCAATAATCATATCATAAAATAACATAAATCGCTCTATAATCATAAAATCTGTATATAATTATGAAATATTACCTGTAAATTTTGCAAACAGGAGTATTGTGTAATAGCAAGCAAAAATGTTTACAAATGTCTAAATTCTCAAAATGAATTCATATTATCTCGCTTATGTTTGTGCGCCGCAATATTGTATCACAAGTAATCATTTGCCATTAAATCGAAACTTTCTTTCTTCCGACTATTATTCATTTAAATTTGACCAGATTTTCGTAATTTGTTTTCAACGTATTGCGTAAAAACAAATTGGCGAATGCAAGATATACTAGCTAACGTTACATTCAATCTAATCTTGAAAGATTGTATTTGAACAGAATTTAATATAATTTGAAGAGCGGTGTGTTTTGAAAGTGAAAATTTTTTATTACGGTCACTTGGGGGCACTCTTCGTTTCTAAGCAGTTGTCTTGCTCACATACTCATATGTAAGCTAGTTAATCTTTCAATACATTATCTGTCCTTATCGTTTACGATCATCACTAGTGTGTTAATATTACAGCTGGATATACTTTGATATGCATGGACGTTATAAGCTCGATGACCGAATTAATGATATTCTTTATGTTTATTTTGGAGACAGTGATACATATATTATCGGCGTCAAAGAGTTCGATCAGATTTTTCCTGGGAAAAAAGAAGATCCAGACTGCAATGAATATGTGTCATCAGAGATATGCAGGTATCGTATGATCATTAAAAAAGTGCAAATATTGATCCAATATATGTCACAAAGACAATTAATTGGCGATACGTGCATCGTCCGATATAATTGTTTGCCTCTTTTTTCATTTCTGAATTCTAAAATTTGATTCCGTCATCTCTTTGATAATCCACTTAAAGGGACGGGAATACAGTCGAACCCGCATCATTGCAACTCTTGGCTGACTCCCGTTGTCTACTTTTGCACTATTAGGAACCCGCATTATTGCACACTTCGGCTGGTTCCCGCGAAGTTGCAATAATGCGGGTTCGACTGTTTTTGATTGCACAGTACATTTCAACGCTGTAGCCCTGGGCCCTATTCCACTAAAGCGCAGATCATAGATATCCGACGGAAATTTGAGATCTGTGGACATTTCAGTCTCACTAAGAATCTGTTCTCAGATCTTATACTCAGAAATTTTCTCTCAGAACTATGTTCCTATGTGTGGTTGCGAAATGTACTATTTTCACTAACAATCGCACACAGAGATACGCCCCTTTTCTCGACGAAATCTGAGGAAAATTTCACCCTTAGATCGACCCACGGGTAAGAGGCAAAATTACTCATTTGGTAGAAAACTTTTAAACAAATCGCGAACATTTATAGTAGTGGCAAAAAGTCTTTGACCGCCCATATGAAATTTTCCTTTTTATCCCCTATCTCATTATTTAAGCATCAATGCAAGCTTTTACAGCTGGAAGTTGAAGAAGTGAAGTTGCAGTAGCCATCTAGGCAAAAATTATGGGGCTAGAGTATTGCCATACTCAGGTACCCCTAATCGCATAATTGCGCTGAATTTTACCATTTTAAATTTTATACGACGGTCTCAGACTTCTTGCTATTAATGTGTTTACAGTATATGGATTAATTCATGCCCTTACTTTAGATCGGAATGTCGTGCACGAGTTATCAAAAGGCTGTGCAATTGTACGGCAGCAAGCTTACCGCTACGAGAAGTTTCAAGTTTATCTGATGAATGCACATTGGCTGCTTATCAGACTTGCTTGAAATATTACGCTGCTGATGACTTTGAGTGCCGAAAAAATTGTTTGCGGTCATGCAGACGCGAGACTTATCAATGGAAGTTTGACAATTCATATAATGCCTGGAGCTATAATAAGGTAAATTTGATATTAAGAGTCGAACAATTTGGTTATGCGACATTTAAAGAGGACTATGAATGGGGATTTGTGGAATTTCTGGGCGAATTCGGTGGCAACCTTGGTCTTTGGATGGGACTCGATGTCAAAATGGTGTTAGCAGAAATTTCCTCGATAGTTATTGTGACTGGGAAACAAGTGATGGCATTTATTAGTGCAAAAATTGCAGGAAATGCTGTAATTGTAATTTGAGAACAGTTCGAAAAGATGATGAATGATGAGCAGTGTATATTTGCGGTCATTTTGGTGTTATTTGTGAAGTGTTTTTGTGGCCACTATAATAATCAACGTAAGTACGCTTATTACATTGTAGATGGTAATTGAAACGTGTTCAACACTATTTGAGCTTAGGTCATTAATTCGGCTACGTCTTTCCATTTTTGCGGCAATTTATTGAAATTGGCCGTCCTCGTCGCAGTTTAATCCTCAGCCCGGCGCGCAGGACAAGGCACAATTTTCAGTGCTCAGAAAGCCTGTCTTATGCGCACTAAGTATACAATAGTATCCCTAGTGCAATCAACGAACTCTTTCTGCCCTATTTGCAACAAATAATATCACATGCGTTGATCACAATTTGCTCATTTTCTCATGATAGGTCTGTAAATTCTTCGGCCGGTATAAGGGAATTTGTTTGTATGGGAAGCTACGCTCTCGGACCGATCAATCTTGACCGAGATAAACGAACTTAACTGGGTTAACATAATAATTTCCAAACACACGTTCGAAAGCGACAAAATATGACCGCAATAAGCTGTTTTTACTATGCAGCTGTCTAGAAGTTTGATTAAACAAGATACAATTACTGATCCATGAAATTTGGCGCAGCTTTGAAACTAATTAGTATTGAAACAACGATTGACTGATTTTGATTCGAAGCAACATTCAGTAGGATGGCGCAATAGAGCATCTTTCTCTTTAATGGTACCCCGCATCGTTAGTTGCTTGATTTGGTAATGCTCAGCCATCTGTCGTTGACATCCTTTTCCTGTCTAGTGATACCGAAGCTTATCGGCCTGAGAAAAATGTCTGCTTTTCAAAGGCTCTGCCATAGCGACAAGCTCCAACCTTTCCAGCTTTTAAATGCCAACTACACCATAGCATCCCTCAGGCAATCAACAGAGGTTCCTTTCTGACCTACATACAATAATTAATGACAGTTATATCGTTCATAATTAGTTCATTTCCGATGATAGGTCTGCCCGATTCTTTTACCGATTTACACAAACATCACTGCATATATCTTTGAGTGAAACACAAAGTTTCATGATAGAGCAAAAACTCATGGGTAACCATTGGATTCAAACTCAGGTGGATCATTTCAGTAAGCAAATAACTGCTTCACAACATCGCACCCTCATAATGTTTGAGCTATGAAAAAGTAGCGCTAACTTAACATTTTCTCCTATTTTATTGGAGTCAAAATACAAATCTATCATCAGCTAATCTCGACAATACAGTAAAATTGCAGTATTCCATGCACAACTGCGTAAAACGAAAACTGAAGCCGAGCTGAAAAAAACCACCTTGTAACATAGCTCGGCGACATTTCGCAGCGAGCGGCGCGTGCAGCCGGTTGCATTTGCTACTTCCTGGTGCATTGCAACTGCCATTTCATCCAGTTCTTCATTCGAATGAAGATCAGATTTAGGTTTCCAATTCCAATTAGTGCTGCATCACTGCAATTCGATTGTTCAAATATTTTTCTCATAAATAGACACCTGACAAATCATTCGTAACGGTCGCATCGCAACACACAGACACATCCGTTGGCTCGCGAAGGCCTTTTATTCCGCTATCGAGGGTTTTAAGACAGTTGATGCCGTAGATAATTTCTGTTCAATTCTCAACAGTTCTGACAATTTAAACTCACTAAGTAATACTCTTTTGAAACTACGGAAAAAATTTTTGGCGATACATTTGACATCTTGCTTCGAGTGCCGTTGAGTTGAGCAAGTGCTTTTCCACTAAAAGCTGTATTTCATTTACATTTCATTGGTTAAAGCGGACTTGTAACTAGTTTTGCTTCAATTTGAAAGGGAGGATTGGAGACCTGTCAGGATATTTGTAGTTCAAAAATAAAGAGAACTGGATACGCCTTTTTCGAGTTGTTGCAAAAAATCATAATTTGATACTCTTTCCTGACATCCTGTGTGTTACTGTGCGTTGTGACGCTAAGAGAAGCAATTGAAATTTGTGCAGCTCTGATCCTGTTCTACCTACTCGCCCGGACTGACAGGTACGATTTTTATCTGTTTCAATGTTATAGTCATGTATGCTAACAAAGAATGCTAAGATTCCATGAACTTGGGGAAAAGTAATATGGGATAATTTTATTCAAGTTATGACTTCAAGTCATCTTCAGCCGTTAGTGGGGATGGTGAGAAATTCGAAGAACGATGTCAAAAAATGTTTCGCTATTCATAAATACTTAAAGATATTTTAATTAGAATGCCGTAACCCAATGCTGCGATTGTGCACTCTAAATATGATGACAGATTCTAGGTTCGTTTGTGAATTGTCACGTATTCCAAGCTTGAATTGAGAACCTTAGCTGTAGAGTTACCGAATTTATGTAAAGATTGTCAGTGGGCGCTTTTGGGTGGAAATGTTTCTCTGACAACGATCCAAATCGTTAATGGGTGAAAGCATGCGGCAAGATTTACTCTAAAATTTGATGATGCTGAGTCGCCGCTATGAATCGTATAAATCGTATAATTCTACGTATAAATACAAGCAGTGATTTTTTCATGACGCAACTAAAAGTAAGACATAAAAGCCATTCGAACGGTATAAGCCTATCTGCCGTATAATACTAGCTGTTTAATGTTTGCCTTGGTTGAGTGACGAGTCGGTATTGCATGCTTTTACCGTCTTTCCTTTAGCAACGATCGAATCTCTTCAGCGTGGTTAAGTGTCACGACTCGGACAATTCACTGACTTAAACTGTAAGTAGCGTTTATTTGACAGCATTATTGTTGGCATTTTTTGAAACTTCCCCAAAATTCATGCTTAGGCCTTGACTCGGTAACTAGATAATTATCCGACCTCGTCAGTATATCTTATGACCGCAGCAGTCCTTTTGAGATGAAAGAAATCTAGTCAGGTAACAAGTTAGAGCGTTTTGCTCGATAATAAACATGCTTTTATATAAGTTTAATTTGAATTTACCATACACAATAACTTAAATTTTTGAAAAATGTCGTTGGCTGTAATGCAGCTGTAAGTTCGACTAGAGTTGTGAAAGCTTGTTGTCGGCGAAAATTTTCATTTCGTCAGTGAGCGTAAGACTAACAATTATCAACCTAATCTCCCGTCCCCCGTTGGAGAACTCTTAGAAAACTTTAATTTCATGAAACTATCATAATTTCGTACTTCTGAGTAACCAGGACAATGGCCCAAGATATTTAAACTGAGTGTGCAAAAGAGTGTGTGCTCCTGCGATCCACATTATTGTCGGACGCAAGCCAAATGGAGTGTTTGAAATGTAAATATGAGCTAATTAGGTTGTCTGTCAGAAGTATTACATGCATGGAATGCGTGTTTCATTGTGATTCGTTGCGAGCAATCAAACATGGTTCACGAAATAAAGTACATATAGACTCTTTTCTGATCGAACAGAGAGAGAGGGTAAAAGGTGATAAGACGTTTCTGTGTGAGCGTTGAATAAGCCCGACATAACTTACATGTCACTCTTCGACGCTTCAACAAAGGTTGGAAGCCTTTCAAAAAATCATTCATAAACTGTTGGGACAACTCAGTGTCTTGGCGTTTCCTATCGCTTTTGTCAAGGTACTGCTCTCCAAAATATCGTGATCAGATAGCCAGAGTCATCTTTTTATCTTTTGTTCTTTTCTGCGCAATTTCCTTTTTTAAATTTTTCGACAAAACTTGCTCGCAGATCACATTTGAGAGGTATCGCAGAACGAAAGCTCTAATGATGGCTTATCAAATAGCACAAAAGTTAGCGAATTTGTAATGGAAGAGTTTTCAAATTCAGCCTAAAGTAGGTGCATAGTTATTCGCATATTCGTTCGCACTTCCTTAGCTAAAGCTACACTTGCACTTTTCCCAGTTTTCTGAGCGAAACACGCTAAAATGTGAGGAACAGCTTTGAATTACTTGAAGGAAAAGCGCTCTTTGCAAGTTTCTATCTACGCTCTAATAAGCATATTAATCAGAGTAGCTAAAATTGGATTTGAACCACGCAAGTCTCGATAGCTCCTCTTAGCGTCACGCGTCACGGTCTCATAAACTGAGTGAAAGAACAAAGCTATTAGCAAGCGATTTATACGCAAACATAAGAATGCACGTTAGTCCACAGGTAGAAACATGCTAATGATGCTTTTCGTTCGATTTGCTTCATGTGTTCCATAACCCTTCAGTGAGTTTCTCTCGGAAAACTGATAAAACTTCATGGGAAGCATTACTAAATCAAACCTAAGAAAGTTATCTATCAGTCATATTGTTAGATTGTAAAAGATATTTTAAAACCCGCCAACCAATCACTGGGACGCGCTGTTGTTATTATCTTTTCACTTTGACGCGCGCTTCCTACAAAATGGTTGGTCTCACTTTGCTCCCTGGTGTTTGAAAACGGTTAATTCTACTTTACTCGAATTTCAGCGTCCGCTAATCATCTACCACTCATTAACCATAGAAAAAATTTAGAAAGCGGGTTTACATTATTGTTTATATATCAAAAGGAACGATATTTTCAAATGAAAGAAATGGGTGAAAGACCGAAAAAGAACAAATATTTGCATGTTTCTAACATCAAACTGAAAAATATTCTGAAAAAAATTGAAATCGACGTTGATATCCCAAGAGAGAAAAACCTAGATTTTTTCAAATGGATTGCTAAAAAGGCAATTTGGATCGTAATTCTGCTCTTTTTTTCTGTTCTTACGATCGTAGGTTGCTTGAATCTTCTTCTTCAATATACCAATGGAGTAACTACAACGACAATTGATATCAGTAAAGATAGACTATTTCCATTTCCGACATCTACAGTCTGCGTGCCGCTGTATGGAATAGACTTTTACAAGCTTGATGAAAATTTTAACATTGAAAACGCGAGTCAATTTTTGCACTCTGAAGTCAGCGAGTACTTTGTAAATCACTACCACGATAAGGAAAGATTTCTTAACGGAAGTTTGTGGTCTCCTGCCATGCTTTCAGTTGTTTATAATTATGTGTCACACTTACACTTTGTTGAAAATTATGAATGGATGATGGAGACTGGGTTAAATTTTTTGAAATATAAGATGGATTTACAAAAAGAGGATTGGTGGGAAGCGGGACGTACACTGGAAAAAGAAATCACTATGTTAAATATCAGTATCAGCGAGCTAACTGAAGCGGTTGGACAAGCTATCGCAGTAAAATTCAGCCTGAGAATAACTTTCTACACAGTCAATGATGAACGGATGGATTCATCATATTTCAGCTATAAAACAAGTTTTGTCGGTTCAAACTGGATATGTTATAATGTAGACTTCTCTGGTTTAGTTATCACTTCACAAGATGAGACGATTGTTGTAGAAGTTGATGTGACGTCGTTGAAAATCGCACTGAAAAATGATTCTGTGTGAGTTTTTTAGATTTTCTCATACTTTTGTGGCTCTGTATCAACTTCGGCAAGAAATAGAAAAACTCTCTTAAATTGCTTTTCATAGAAAATATGGGCAGGGGAGATATGGACTCTATCATGATGCGACCGTGCCTTTATTGTAGCTGATTTGGTCGGGAAAAGGGTAGCACCAAAGAGACATTTTAACAATTCAGGATAAGTGTGAATCTCCTTTCAAGTTCGCCTTTGAATAATTTTGCCATATGCGTACCGATCAAGCTAAAATCTCTAACGAGTTAGAAGCTATGTAAAAAATTGTTTAATATGGCTTCGAGCTGGATGATGATTAAATGATGCCTATGAAGGCGGTTTGCCTTTATGGTGAACGACGTTGCAATTGCTTTCATTAGTATAACAAATTTTTTGAGACCTAAAAGCTGAGTGGGTATGAAGGCAATTTACTGCGATAAGCTCAATTTAAATCCATCTTTGGAGCGAAATCGAATAAGTGCGAACATGGAAAGCGTACTGTTACCATTAACCTTGATCACAACGTTGCTAACTACTCCTCTTACTTAAAATAGTAAGTGTTGATTCCTCTCGGAAATGTGCTGCTTGCCGTTTGTTTTATTAGACAAGAATAATTCTTTGAGTATTTAAAAGCAAAGTTAGCTCACTATTATATTTCACTTGCAGG
>NIUQ01004811.1:0-12575 GCA_002796945.1 Plectus sambesii
AAACTGCGCCCTCGAGTGGAATGGCTGGTCGGAAGTATGCGCGTGTCAAGAGGACTTTTGCAATACGTTTGCCTTTCTGCGCGGCAACATAGAGCGCCACCAGATGGACGTTAAGCACGGACCTGGCACGCTCGACAACGGTAACGGCGCCTTTGGGCCCACCGTCTTCGACGTCGACAACTCGGGAGGCGCCGACGAACGGCCGCGCTACCAGAGCAACAATCTTATAGTCCTTCTTGTCATCATCCCGCTGACAGTGGGCGGCCTCGCCGTCTGTCTCATCTTCGTCAATTACCACTGTAAAATGTGCTGATTATGCGTTCACTAACTTTGTGGCGTCGTGCCATCATCGGCTGGAGAATTAGTCGCTATTCGAATAGTAGTATTCTTCTAGCACAATACTCCGCCCCAGCGCCATTGAGCCTAATTGTACTGGTACGCTTTTTTCTTCGACCGCCGGGGCTTCCGAACTCCTTGGCAACGTGACCAATCGATTGTGCAGTACTGCCGCTGTTTCAACAAAAGAAGATACTACTACACAGCCGACGCTGCTTGTAAGTGAGCCTCTTGAAATATTAAGAAAACATCTAAATCGCTGCTGCTAGCCAATACTTTGCATGGTGCTCAACTGCGATCAGTGTTCAATGTTGCAATTTGACATTGTTATATGAATATAGTGTAGAATTATTCGCGCTTGCTGGCAAAGCTGTTTAATCGGTTGTCCGCAACAACGAACGAAATCGGCCCGCCATTTCGCTTTGTAAATAACAAACCCTACGTGTTCCCTCGTGCACATGTGAAATTGAGAGCGTAATGTTGTTCTCCTCTGCTTGTGGCGCGCTAGATGGACATCTATGAATCACTTTTTTTCAATTGATCTGAATCCCTCCTTCCCGGTTCATTGTTCATTTCGAGAAAGATACAAGTATGTTGAAGTTATATATTTCTCCTCCAAGATGTACGTGCCACTGAAGTTTGTCGGCGACTACTGAATGTGAGTAAATTATTGAACTAATGCGTCGAGAATAAGAGATGAGTCTGAGATCGAGCGAAGGCGGATCTTTTCAATCAGTGCTCGGCAATCGGCTAATTTACATGTTCGCGCCTAGCAAAGGCACCGAAGCTTGTCGTGTCCGAGGCGCTCTACGAGCCTCGTTGGAGGTTATTATCAGGCGGCTAAAAGCGACCATCGTATAGAATCGATTGGCCGTCGGGCCGCAGTTTCAGTCGTCCTGTCAATATGATTTCTCACCGTCACCAGACATCTAGGACATCCGGCTGGCTGGCAGCCGTGACAGCGATCAACTCGCACCTCATGTCAATAACAAATGTCCTCATTCGTAAATTGACCATCGGGCCGATTGAAACAACCCAATGGCGGCGCTCAAATCCATAAATTGCGGCCATTATATGCAACATTCGTCAAACGCGACGCTGTCATTGTTGTTTGAACATTTGCCCATATCGCTTTTGATATACTAATATAAAATGCTTTTGATTAAGCAGCAGACAGTTGAAATATAAAGTTTTCAATCGTGTGCGCGCTGCATAAAAAGTTGCACAAAGTTTCAGTTTTCCCATTATATTATTATTACTTATGCAACTGTAATTTTCTTCCAAAAATACATTTTCGTCAAACTGATAAAAACTATCAGAAAGCTAAACCGCGATTAGAATACTATTATTATTTGAATCATTTATTTGAAGAGCTCAATAAGTCGAGCAAATGCTGCTATGTTGAGAGTGTGCATAAAAGTCGTTGAAACTGCGGAACCTAGTACCACATTTATTGGACCACGAAAAGTAAATCACGACAGACAAGTTGATGCGCAACTGATAAAACACAAAATTGCTCATCAACCCCACATAGAGAATTGCGCAAAACATTCGAACGAACAGTAGAGCGAACGCTGATAGGGATAAATGAGAGGAAGGATCTATAAGAGTACAAAAGAATTTAAGAGCCAAAAATGAAAGCATCACGCACGCACGCTCACACGGCTTACATGAACGCATAATGAATGAATAAATATTCGTTGAACTTCTAAAATTGACTAATATTCGATATAAGGGGTAAGAGGTTGTACAGATAGCGAAGAACAAAAAGCGAAAACCTGTATACTCTGCTAAAAACATTGATATCAGCGACACGCACACATCTCATCCGCTGTCCATAAAATACCGCATTGGTCATATTAGTGCATATCAATCAATGGAGTAGACACAAACTGCGCAAATAAATTTCACAAGTTGATACCACACTACATGTCGCTGCAGATTCCTCTTAAAACCCCGATAATCGTCGCATCATGCAATCAAGAAACAGCAAAAAGCACTAATACACTGGCAAAAAGTCTGACACTGCGTGACGATATTTTAAATTTTATCTTTACTCTCCCTCATTTAACATTGCCGCAAGCGAATTTCAGCGGCAAATTGATAATGTTAAGTTGCTGAAGCCATCTAGATAAAATCCAAGGAAGTAAGGTATTATCCTAATCGGATATCTCAAAGCGAATGATAGCTCAGCACTGCACCACTGGCTAAAAGTCAGGGAACGACCACTTTAAATCGCAGTAACAGCAAAGCGAACAAGCAAAAGGCGCCAAAATTTCATAAGCAACACAAAAATGGTTTCATAGCATGTAAAATAACCAAAATTGTTTGATCACAGCGGCGCACTGATGGTTCTAAGAATCACTCAGGTTGACGTCAAACTGAACGATTCTTAAAATAGTCATTGAGTAGCTGTAATCAGAAAATGTTGGTTATTTCATGTGTTATTAAATCATCTTTGTCCTGCTTACACTATCTGGACGCATTTTGACCGTTAATTTTGCATCAACTGCCACATAGAGCTATCGCCCTCGAACCTTCTGCCAGCGACAGAATGCAGCGTAATCACGCATTTAGGGGTACCGGACTACGATAGTGCCCCGTAACCTTGGATTTTGTCTAGATGTCTTCAGCAACTTGACATCATCAATTTACCGCTGAAAACCGCTTATCGTGATGATAAATAAGGGTGAATAAAGATAAAACTGAAAATCTCGACACGCGGTCTCAGATTTTTCGCAATCACTAATACATTGTCTTAAAAGCTTTCAGAACCGAAGCCCGCGTAATAGAGCAGCAAAATGATCGCGAAGATCGGAAAACGACCGAGTCATATCGACTGGACGGTGAATTGATACACAGAAAGGTCATCATCATTACACGATAATAAAATATCTTATCAGTGATTGCTTGGCATGGGGGATGAATTACTCTTCCTTGGTATACCGCCGGGGTCTGCCTTTGGAGGATGAAGTGCTGTTGGACTGCCCATACGCCGGGCGGGTGGAGTTGTGGGCGGCTTTCTCGGTGAGCTTGCGGTAGATGGGGATCGCCTTCTGCACACCTTCTTGCGTCAGCGGCGCCAGCACGTTCGTCCAAATCCACGTCGTCAGTTCATCGATGAACATGCCCGCCTCCCGGAAGTCGCCGCTATACCTGAAATCGCACACCTTTCAAGAAAAGAAGGAATAATGCTTTTAATATTGCGTTGACTAAAGGAAATTGTGCACACCATTTCCACTTATACAAAGAGACTTTCCACTTTAAAGAGGACATTTTTCAAGTCAAGTCTATCTGGAAAACCTCATCGTGAATTTGAAACGTATCCTAATTGAAGTGAGAATGGTATAAGCAAATTCTACTGTAGAATTTTAAAGAGTAAAAATCGAACCGAGTATAGGCCCAGGTGCAGAGCGTGATCAGGACAATGCCGAGGAAGAGGGAGCACATGTTGGCGAACGTGTTGAGGCCGAGGAGTTGGAAGAGCTCTTGGAACAAGTAGTCCACAATCAGAATGGCGATGAGGACGGCTGGTGTTCGCATCGACTTGAAGAGGTTCTTGCCGTTGTTCACCTTGACGAAACCCTCGAATTGTATCTGAAATACGACCTCTTCGTTATTTTGTTTGTGCACTATTATAAAAGTCATTTTCGGCGATTAATATTAAAAAAGGTATTTTTGTATTGCTATGAAAAGGAATGCTAGACAGCGCAAAAAATTCAGGGAGCGCGTGAATAGTAAATGAACCGGTAATATAATGATTTCCTAAAGTAAAGTAAATCGTAGCGCTACTCAACGCTACACTTTATAATGGACTTAATTATCATTTAACATAAAGAAACATTTAGGATACGATAATTTTTTGGTTATAATGAAAATATTAGAACTTACAAAGATCTCTTCGTCGAGTTTCTCAAGGAACTGTTCGGAGTACTGGTCGCCACCCATCTTACGCGCAGTTCGGAATATTTTGACTGCCTCGTCGCGAGTTCGCTCGTGTTCAGCGGTCAGCTCCGCCGTTGACATGTACGGCGTGTCACCTCCGCAAATCTGCAAGAAACAATAATTAACGTTAACCAGTCTACGCTTAGGCTTACAAGTGCTTAACAGCATTACAATATATTTAACATCTCCGTATATTACGTACAAAATTTAGCTCCTCGCACTAATAAGACGTCCGCAAGCGTAGAGGAGTTCGCAGCGATGTTAAATATATAAACTGGTTTGAGGCGCTTGTCTTAGACTTAGGCTTTGGTCAACTACATCGTCTTCCATTGCCATTCGCGACTTTTGCACCCAATTTCGTCATTGATTTCAATTAGAGCGTAAGTTTGACGAAATTAAACACAAAGGTGACAGAGTGGAGTGCAAAGATGACGAAAAGGGATGCAAGGTGTGAGAGAGACCGAATTTAGAATGGTGTCATGAAATCATATCACGAACGCTGTGATCATGTTTATGAGTTGAAAAGCGCAAAGCTTCACTCATTTTCAAGATTTTCTTGTTATTTGAAATGCTTGTTATTCTGTGATATGATAACGCTGCAGTTGCATAAATATTCAGTTGATGGAAGACGAAAGTTAATCTGGTTTGGGTGGGGAGTTTGAATCCACAAAAATAATTGCATGTCCTTTCGCGATGCGGCTTGCTACATTTCCTCATCAATGAAGCATCGAGTCAATTGCTTTGCTTAAATCCGCAGAGGAAATCCCCCGGCTGAACGAGCTCAACTGCAACGCAGCGCTATATTACACCCACCGTCGATTGCGCGCAAGTCTGGCTATGTAGACGATGACGTCGACAACAGCTGTCAGCTGTCGCAATCAACGCTATGCGCAAACAGAGGCGAACGATATCGAGTTCATTCACACTCACTCAGAGGATAAGAATCAGAATCGAAAAGAGAAAATGCAATTACCTCTTCCATCAGTTTGTAGTAGAGCGCCTTTGCACTCGCCACCGCCGCCAAGTTGTTAGCCTCGGCCGTCGCCTGAAAGAATTCAACAATTAATCGAGCCCGGGAATTTATTTTTATTCTAGAGTATTTCATCATAATTCGTCACCTTTGCATTAAAATTTGTCACTCTTATATTCAATTTCGTCGTCTCTGCATTTAATTAGATCGCTAAACTGGAACGCTGCAGTTAGAACGCAACGAAATGTGATGCAAGTATATTGTTATAATTACGACTGCTGAAAGGGCGGCGAAGGTGAGCAGTGGCGTGTATGGGTAAATTCATGACACCACGTCACAACTGACCAATCGCCGCACTCCCCAAGCCCAATTATATTCATACTAGCTTATAACATACTTCTCAAAAGTAGGTAAAAAGTGGGATCGATAACGGTAAGATATGCCAAGGCAAAGCACAGTATTATAACGTATATATTTCTAACTCGTTACAAATCGTTGATATTAGCGTATCGACCCCGTAAGGAAGCAGTCACTCACCATCAGCATGGACTTTGGTTCGGGAAGCACCTCGCCTTGGAAGATCTTGATATAGGCCTAAAAGATAGCGGGTTGCAGTTGAGCAATATTGCAGACAAACACGCCAAAGAGCGACATACTCTGAAGTACTCCAAAAGCTCGCGGCAAGTGACTTTCTGGCCGTTGATCTCCTTGAGAACCAGGCTTTGGCCATTTAGCAGCCTAGGGACCATGGTGCGCAGCTGCTGTTTGAACTCGGCCTCGATCTCTGCAAAATGAGCGCAATTATCACTAATACGCATGGAAATGTGCTTCAAGTCTGCACATATTTGTTATATTTCTATTCGTTACGACGAAACTGATTGACTGAACTAGGTAAACAGTTGCGAGTCTATTGCTCTTTTTCTATTTTCTCTTCTTTAAATAAAAGTTTATATCATTCTTTGCATAAAGAAAGGCATAAATCAAGAAACGCCTTTGATTTTTGGCGGAAAAATGCAGTTCTCGCCGCAAAAGCCAGCATTTTAGTTCTATTTTTGGGCTATCTGCGTCGCCGTCTTCTTACCGATCGAAAAATTGCGGACATAATGAAACTATTTCACACAATTTCCCAAATGAATCTTTGCAGTGTTTATAAAATAATGGAAGAGAGAAATCCATACCGCCAATCTGTCCACGGAAGTCAGGATGAGTGGCAACACGAAGTCCAGGATGGGGCATTAAGAAGCACTGAATGTTTTCGAAGCAGGAGCGAATATGCTGTCGTAGCTGCTGCAACTCGGGGTGCTGCTTGTCCGACAACTGCAATTGCACTATGGTCAACGCTACACACTACACTAAGTTAGCGCGACAGTAGGCAGAAACAACGCAGATGTGCTACCAACACCATAGTATCACCAAAATTAATACTATCGTGTTCATGCTTCCAAATAATACGTGTCCTTTCGATTACAAAGCGTGATATTTGCTGCTTAAATGATGTTGTTTTCAAAACAAACAGGATGCACTCGCAGTTTTCCTATCTCTAAGGACAAAAGTATTGCCTGAATCAGGCAAATCGAGCCAAAGTTCATAGCTCACCATCTTTCTATTCAATGTACTTATAAGGAGAGAATCGATTATAACTCTAGGCAAAATATTAAAAAATGGTGCACCGCCACGAAAAGTGTCGCCTCAAGGAGGCTATCTTAGTTGATTATAGTCTATTGCTCACCACCGTCTTCCTCCTAATCGAAAATATTTGAGCACAAGATCTTGATAAATATATATAATAATAAATATCACGCTTAATACAGCGAAAAACACGTGTTATTTCTGAAGTAGAAACACGCTGTAAGTGAGCGGTATAAATGCTAAATTAATACAGCGTATTACTCACCGGTTTACCACGCTCATCAGTTGGAATCTGTCACATCAAAACAATTTACTATCGAAAATTAAAATTGAAAGGAACAGCAATTAGTCATGTTCGGACGCTTCGAACAGACGCCATACGCGCTTAAGATCACAGTGCGTAAAAATGCGCGGACCTACACTGACAAAGCTGCGCAACGAAAACGCAACGACTTGGCAATAATACTAGAAATCATGCTATACACTTACTGTTACACGCTGTAATAAAGAATCAACAAGCGAAATATTGATTGAAATTTGTTTGCGCAGGGATGTCAGTGTAGAACTGCATAATGCATTAATACCATAATCTTGTGCGCGTATGGCGTATATGGGAACGCGAAGGAAACGTTTGAACAAGACTAATTGCCGAAAAGGGTGAATACGCACCTGGAGTCGTCGTTCGAGAATGCGGTTGCCGCCGAGGAAGCCGTATTCCGCCTCGTATGGAAAGCTCCAATCGCGTACAAGGAACAGCAACGACTAAAATATACGACCCCTTGTTCGCGATCAATATTGCGGTATAGTTTCAACTGCTATACCTGAAATGGTTTCGAGTCGCTCGACTCCAGCGCCAATCGACCGTATTCCGTAAACAGTTGCAAATGTTGCAAGTCGTCTTCCTGCACGTTTTGGCTCAAATTGAAGATCTGAAATGGGTGATCTTTTAGCGATTGAACGGGCTTTGTGTGATATTATGGGGTTGGCGGGATCATCGCGATAAACTGGAGTAGAAAATATCGTTTCGAAGCGTTATAATTGTTAAACAGTTGTTATCAAGCGAAAAATAACTTTGAAAACCTGGCTGATGTTTGTTATGTAGTTTGGTTAAACGTGTGACTAATATTCTGTACAAGCAATAATAAGCCCTATAAGTTTTTCTGCTGTCTCATGCCTCAAACATCACATGCAAAATACAAACATCTCTTAGAATGCAAAGGCGTCTTGAAAAAAGTGACTTCCGTCAAAGCAAGGATCTTCACCCTGATACGAAAAACTCCGGATATTAAAGGCGTTCATATCCTACCTGCACAGAGCTGACCATAGTGGACAGCGCGAAAATCGTGGCGCAATCTTTGACCGTCGACTGACTGTCGAATGCTCCCTGGGTGTCCATCAGCAGCACTGCAACCTCTTCGCCACTCGCTGTCTTGACGATGAAAGGTTCCGACCACATCATAATTCCACTCGTTTCTCGCTCGCTGCCTGAAAATCAACATGAATAAAGTATCGAAGGTGTCGGGGAAAGTTTAAAAGCTTAGTCGAAGCTTGGATTACGATTAGCAAAAATGAATAAGTAATTCTTTTACTTTTGCATCATAAAATGCAATTTAGCTGCAGAATGTTCCAGGGGTGAAGCAAACGACGGCATCCAAGGACTATCGGAAATCCCCACTTCTATTCTAAGAAGGGTTCTTCCGCTGTTTAATAGATTCCCCCCTCCACTTCAAGGTTCCAGCTACGCGTTAGCAATGTTGCACGCCTGAAGCTAACATAATGCAGTAAAGTCTGACCTCCTCGCCAGCTGAATCCGGTCAGCGCATTGTTGTCAACGCCAAGCCAGTCGGCATCAGGGGCGCTGTTCTTGGCTTCCTGCAATTAGCTTCAGTACTAATAAAAAATTTCCTGAGCGTTTTGTCCCACAATCGTAGGGTACGCTTAGGATGCGACAGTAGATTATGCGGTTGGCCGTCGCATGCCTAACACCGCCTTCAGTACTAATACAACATTGAAAATTCAAATATATTAACACTCTTATATACCACTTTCATTTTACATCGGACACTTTCCAAAGCAACGCTCGATTCGATTTAAACTGTCCAATTTAAAGTGGAAATGGAATAACAGCGCAGAGATAATTGAGATGACATTACTAAAATGTCAAACCATACCGGATTGTGCAAATAACGCAGGAAGAAGTTGAGAAGAAAACTCTTTCCCTTGCGAAAAGCACCGGCCACACTGACAACAGCGACCTGAAAAGAACCGCATAGTACGTTGAAGCAAAGGAACGAAATGAAAGGCGCTTACTTTCTTGTCAGCAATCTTTGGGTTGAGAAGAATGCGCGCAAGACCTTTCTCGTTCAGGACGAAAGTGTGGTCCTCTTCGACGGCTTCGATAATGCGAATCGGTCCCGGCTCCGACACACCTTCGTCATCACTACCCTCAGACGACGACGCCTGGATGAATTTAGGCGGAGGACTCGCAGGGGCGTCCATTGTCTCAAGTCCTTTTCTCCTTTCGACCTCCAACTTTCAACCGCTCCGCTTCTTGCGCAAACTATACGCACGCGCCGCTTACGATGTGATTCAGCCGCTAATGCAGGCAGAGATGAACTTTGCTCAGCAATCTCTCACTTGTACAGTGATCTGCTGCAAGCGAAACGATGTTGGTCAAGATGCTTGCACGCTCGTTACACGGCGATATACACACCGTGCGCACTTCCGCCAAACGGCAAATACGAACTACATGAGAAGTCGAATGAACGGCACCGCGTCAAACTACAACTTGCATCATCAATCGTGTCAAATCAATGCAACGTCAAAGAGGCGTCCAGCCTATATGTGAAGCTTAACTATGCAGAAATCTGTCGATCTAATTTGGTATTTCAGCCGAGACTGTGTCGCCTTTTACGTTCGCAAGCAGAATACAAACAACACAGAGCTCGTTAAACTGTTATATGAACATATTTTGGTTTATATTCCATAGATAAGTGAGAAGTGTCTACCACAAATACTCGGGCTACTTTCAGCTTAAACTACTGATTTCATAAAGAAAGGATTGATAAATCTCCATCACCTAATCGACCTCATTCAGTTGGCCTGAGACACTGAGGAGAAATTTGTGAAAAGCTGTTGCTCATTTTGTGTAGTATTGGGTCAGAACGATACTTGAAATGTATCAAATCTGTTAAAATCGGTTACAGCGCATCAAGACTTGACATTCTAGTCGCGCAATCTGGGGTTACGATTTGGATCGGGTATGCGAATCGGGGGTAAAAGAGCATGCCTCAACAGAGAAGAGGAGCAAGCCGCTTTTCGACAGTTTTTCAAAATTTAGTGGCGATCTCCCACTTGCAGTATCAAAGTGGTAGCGAATTGTGTACGCGTCGACACAGCGAACTGAAAAACATCATGTGCTGCAATGAGCCTTGACAATCAGGGTACACCAGACACGGTATGACGCGGGCACAGTTTCTAGCGTTCAAATTTGACTGCATTACTACTGCTATTATCANCGACGACGACGAAGAAACAGAGGTGTTCATCGGCCCGGTGACCACGAAGGAGTTGGTTGCCCGCGCCGAAGTGTTCAATCGCTCGCTGGAGAGATCTTTTTCGCCAAACAGAACGTTTGAAATCGACGACCCATTGGTGGACGCCTTTGATGTATCATCTTCAGTTGACCAGGGGCTCGATGTGAATATATTGGACTGCCGTCTTCTGCCTGATGTCGCTGAGGTAGGCCTGTCGTTTCACTTTAACCTAATATTTGAGTTATATACAGTTATCAATATATTGATGGTTCGAAAACAATGATATCAATACAAATAAGTTCAAAATTACTTTAGCTAAGAAAATCGAGGAAGGCTCATTTTACTGTTGCCAGTAAATGGGCGGGTTTCACATCGCGTACTTTAGTTAAAGTCGTACTTAACGCAATGATGAAGGATAGACCTTAAGTACGACTTTAGCTAAAGTACCCGATGTGAAACCGGCCCAATGTATCCGACAATGCAGCACCAGTTTTTAATGAATGATTCATAAGCCTGCAATGTTCGACCATATTCTTGTCCAAAACGTGATCATTTCTTACTACAGTACAATTACCCGATACTTAGGGACTGATCGAAATTACTGGTTTAAGCGAACTTCATTGTATGGAAAGATATGCGCTGGGATCGGCTAAAATTACTCGTGTACGCGAAATAGCGGTATAAATGAATTTTACTGTCTATCTTTGCAACATTTAGACGGACAGTGACCGGCCGACAACTCCGTTGAGTGCGGAGCGACAAGACGAAATCACTCAGGAAGCGCTGAAAATCGCTGCGAGACTCAAATACGAAATTGCCAGTTGTGGCAGCCCTTCAAATGAGAATCCGGTCTGCTCGAAAAATCCCTACAAGAGTAACGAGGTCGTCGTGGAAACGATTGCCGCTGTTACGGAATGTCCTAAAGCTGATATGGAAGTGTTGTGCGCAGATATTGTGGCGAAGAAGAGTGAAAGTGTTGTGAGTAAAGCGGCGCCTGAAGCACTGCGCCCTTCCACTCCCTCTCGCCTTCCTGTACCAACCACAAAGCGCAGTCAGTTTTACTTCCATTCGCTTCATGTTAATCTCAAAGAGTTGCACAAAGTGTCCGCTAGACACCCAGATGTGAAAGGGGAAGTCCACTCTCCCGTGTCTAAAAGCTATGCACAGTGGAAACCGGCTAAGTGCACACCGCTTGAATGCACATGATTTGTAAGCTCCGCATGCAACTTTTATTGAATCATGCATGGGTAAATGCAGAAAATTCATTTCCGGGTCGGTGTGCACTCAAGCGGTTTCCGCTATCCTGTGAATTGTTTTCAACTATGACAGGCTGGCTGCGAATAATACATGTTTAGATTGTAACTAACTTATCGCTAAGCAGCTTATCATAAGGAGCTGAAAACAACATACGGGTACATTCCCTTCAGCTTGGGGTGACCAGAGCTCTTCTTTAATCAAAGACCTCTGCGGCCGTATTCACCAATGTCACAATTAATAATCCAAGAATACAGTCTAATATAAGCATATACAACTTCCTGTCATATTTTTAATCTGCTGTCATCTTGCGATCACAAATTATCGCTTTTCATGGCGTCTCTAGACACGGCCTCTACACAGTTATGTTCAATTAGCGTAATGAATGACATAAAGTATCTAATTTTTAATACTGCGGCGGAGAGAGAGAGAGAGAGAGTCGAGTATGAGGATAATTAGTGTCGCAGCGGAACATTCGAAAACACGCGGATATAACAGTTTTAGTTTTGTTCAAAAAACCTGAAATTAAGAATATCGACATGTTTTAATATTCTTATTGTTATCTGTCGCTTAGCGAATCTATTTTTATTTTGTAGTTTAATTGTCTGGTACTGTCACGCACCTCTGCAGTACCGCCTTAAAAGTGTCAATACGCTTTTGTTTACTCGCCAAGTCTGACATTTACAAACAATGGGGTGGTTTCATATCGTGTATTTTTGCTCAAGTCGTTATTTGCGAACATTCTTTAGCATTGCATCAAGTATGATCTCATGCACAATATGAAACCGATCTTTTTAAAAATTTGCAAAAGCATTCTCTCCCTACTTTCCTGTCTTCTGTTGCAGAGTCACAATTGCCAGTCTTGTCGTCTCGAAAGCGATCAATGGCAATGACGGAAGTAGACG